>LPNX010266561.1:281308-317113 GCA_001517045.1 Pseudotsuga menziesii
ATTAAATATATTTGAGTCTAGTGGCTAACTTGTGAATGTACACAGTACAATTGTTGCAGGTACAATCAATCTATGCATTGCCTGGTGGATGCTGACAGGTATAGAGAATATCTGTGATGTGGACTCTCTGCCTCTTGACAGCCCTTGGACGTGTCCAAAGGACAGAGTAGCCTTTGATGCATCTGTTATATGGGGCCTAGTTGGTCCGAAACACCTGTTTGGGCCACTTGGGCCATACAAAAGCTTGGTGTGGTTATTCCTAGTGGGTGCACTTCTCCCTGGGATAGTGTGGATTTTAAGCAAGTTATTCCCTAAAGCTGAATGGTTGAAATTGATCAACATACTAGTGCTTTTGGGTGGTTTTTCAAGCATGCCTCCTGCAACTCCTGTCAACATTGGTACATGGATTATCATTGGGACCATCTTCAATTACTTCATATTTCGATTGCGGAGAGGGTGGTGGCAGAGATACAATTATGTTTTATCAGCATCTATGGATGCAGGCACAACATTCATGGGAGTGCTTCTCTAGTTTAGTTTGGGTAGTGAAAACAAGGGGCTCAAGTGGTGGGGAACAAAAATAGACCACCCATAATTATTTCCACAAATTGGTGGATGATACAATCTTAGTGTTGTTCTTGAATACTTAGTAATGTCGATTTCAACAAAAAGTCTTTCACTATCTTCTGACTCGGAATGTTTTTCATTCTCCTACACTCCTAATACTACAAAGATGGTTTTCCTTTTTTGATAAGTTCTATGGATACCAACTTTGTCACCTTCTGTACAATGTTCAACTATGGAGAAAATATTTGCTAGAATGAACAATCTGTGGTACCCCTACCACAATGTGAGGGTAATTTTTTTTTTTTAAATTTCAAACGCAATTTAAAAAAAAAAAAATTAAACAACCGTGGATACAGCGAAAGCCAGGCGTGGATACAGCGACGACCCGGCGTGGATATAGCGACGGCTTAGACATCTAACGAAATATAGAACATTGTCGCTCTTGCAATGCAAATTAGGGGTCGTCTCTATTGTGACGGAATAGTTTCCACGGAAAAAAAAAACACTTAGACGTGGCAATATCCACGCTTTTTCGTGGATATTGCCACGTTTTGCCATGGCAAAATTGATCACTTGTACTAGTCTAGAAAACTCTGCCCCCCCTGCCACCCCAGGATTGCCTTTGGAAGCGCCGTCGGTGAACAATGCTCTCCTATTAGTAGAGAAAAGCCACAAATTGAGTTCATCGTGTGTCAGCCTTAATTCCCACACTTTATTTTTTGGAACGGGGGGCGTCGAGGGAGGCTTGGGGCCGAGCCTACTTAGCCAAGCGTCCAAGACGGGTTTGGCACAAGGCGCCCTCCAAATCTGAGAAAGTCATTCTCGCAGCAGACCAAGGATTTTGGCTGCCACTTGGTCAGTCCTTTCATATTTCTCCCTGAAGATGCGAGCATTTCTTTCCAACAAGATTTTCCAGATGACGATATTGGGGAGCGCCATCCAACTTTCTTTGGCACTTTTTTATTTGAGGCTAAAGGGAGCTTTTGAGGCCCAACGAAGAGACAGGGTCTGTGGGTTTCCAGTCGGGAGTTCCGCTTGAACAGGCATAGATGTTTTCCAGATACTTTGGGCATACTCACAATAGATAAGAATGTGCTATGTGTTTTCTTCATGTGAGAGGTAGAAGGGGCAACGCGTGGGGCCTTCCCACCCTTTTCTCTGGAGATTTTCCCCTGTAAGAATTTTATCATGAAGAGTCGTCCAAGTAAAAAAGTCGATTTTAGGAAGACTTTTTGTAGCCCAGATGCTCTTCCAAAGGTCAGTGTTATCTTGGTTTGTCGTGTCAGCAAGAAGGTGGTAGTTGGTAGCTGTAGTGTACTTGCCCAATCTGTTTCCCCAACCTCTGGAGTCTTTGAGATGGCTGGCTATGGGGGATTTACCTTTTAACATTTGGAGAAGCTGTCTCTTTGCACCAATCATTTGGAGAGGACAGGGGATGTTCCAGTCCTTCTAGGAGTTGTCTTGGCTCCAACCCGAGATATCCCAAATGGTGGTGATGTTAATGTTGAGCAGATGGGTTTTGAGTTCTTCCAGCTCACGAGACTGATCCAGAGGGGGGTCGCCCATAATCGAATCCCCCCAGATCTTGATTTTTTTTCCATTCCCGGGGATCCACATTAACTTGGTTAGGAAGAAGGGGAGGGATTTCAGGAGGATGGGAAGGGTTGCAGGTCCTTTTCTGGTTGCAGGAGGGTGATCAAGGCATCTGAGGCACCTATTTGAGAAGTATTTTTTCTAGAGGGCAGTTTTGCACCACGAGGACTTGCCTAAGATGATGTTCCAGAGCTGTTTAGCGCCCAGAGCAAGATTTTGGAGGGCTAGATTTCAGATTTGCAGTCCCCCATTTCGCCAAGGTTTGGATGCTGTCTCCCAGTTGACCAGGTGGAGCTTGTTCTCATTATGCTTTCCTCCCTTCCACAAGAAGTTTTTGAGAAGAGACTCAATTCTATTGAGGATGCCTTTATGGGCCAAAAGGATGGAGCTTTGATAGATCAGGATGCTAGAGAGAACTGACTTGATGAGTATGAATTTACTGGCTGGGTTCAACCAGGTCGCTCCCTAAGTGTTGATCCTATTCTTGATTTTGTCAATAAGGGGAAGCCAAGAGGAAGCGTTCGGGGCGGTTTTAAAGATGGGAACCCCCAGTTATTTGAAGTCGAACCATTGGGAGGTCCCTTTTATGCCAAGGATATTGCTGATGTCGACGAGGTCATTGGGAGAGCAGTTCCAGGAATATATATGGCTTTTGTTATAGTTTAAGAGGTTGCCTGATGCTTCTTGGTACATTTCAAGCTCTCTTTTGAAAATTCTTGTCGAGATCGTGCTCGCACCTCCAAGCAAGATTGTGTCATCAGCAAACTGGGCATGATTTACATTCTTAATGCCATGGAAAATACGAATCCCAAGAAGCTCATTATTTTGTTGGCAACAATCAAGCCGGAAACTGAGGACAGAGGCTTGGATAACATAGAGCATGGGAGAGAGAGGGCAGCCTTGACGGAGTCCATGGGAGGCTTTGAAGAAGTTAGTAGCGCGTCCATTTACTAACGGAGCAATCCACGGGGATTTGATACAGGCTTGGATCCATCGGACAAACCCGGGGTCAAACCCAAAATGAAGCATGACCTGAAAGAGAAAGTCATAGTTTACTCTATCAAAGGCATTTGCAAGGTCAAGCTTGATTACCATACCGTTTTCTCGATGGGTGATGTTGGAATGGATTGCCTCTTGAACCAGAATGATGTTATCTGCAATTTGCCTTCCTTGAACGAAGCCTCCTTGATTTTCAAGAATGATGGAAGGTAGCACTTCTTTAATCCTGTTGGCAATGATCTTGGTGATGATTTTGTAGCCGATGTTGCAAAGAGAGATGGGCCTAAATTTGTCGAAGGAGGTGGCCCCCTTTTATTTTGGAATAAGTGTGAGGAAGGTTGAGTTTGTGCTCCCTCCAATCTTGTTACAGTTTTGAGATTTGCGGACCATTCTGACCAGGTCTTTTTTTACTATCTCCCAGCAGGATTTAAGGAATCTAGCAGTGAAACCATCCGGACCCGGTGCTTTACTAGGTTCCATGGATGCTAAGGCCTTTTTTATTTCTTTATTAGAGATGGGGGTAGTCAACTTTTGGTTTTTGGATTGACAGATCCGAGAGGGAACAGTATCAAGAATGGGAGAACCCATGAAAGGGACTTCTTCAGAGTAGACTTGTTGGAAATGATCATGTGTTGCCCGCTTGATTTCTTCGAAGTCTTTGGTAGCTTGGCCATGGACCTCGACTTCTTTGACCATTTTGAAATTTTTTCGCCCCTCTGCATGTTTATGGAAGAAGATTGTGTTTTGATCTCCAGCTTTTAACCATAAACACCTAGATTTCTGTCTGAGATTTTCTTCTTCTAACCTACATGCCGCGTGGAGGGATTGGTGTAATGTAGCTTCTTTTTCTCGATTGGCGAGATATGGGGGAAACTCTTCCAGGGAGAGTTGGTGGTTTTCTAGATTGACTTGCGCTTCCATTTGAGCTGTGGAGGGGGACGGGAGGGACTTGTCCCAAAGTTTGAGATCTTTTTTGAGTCTTCTTAATTTTTCTTCCCAGAAAAAGAAGGGGGAACCATAAATAGGGACAGTCCAGCTTGACGCTACCAGGTCCATGAAACCTGCTTGGTAGATCCAACAAGGGTTAAACCTAAAAGGGATGGGGCCAAGGTTTTTCTCTTCTGTGAGATCCAGCAGGATCGGCTTGTGATCGAACATGCTGAATGGGAGGATCTTGGAATCGGATCTAAAACCAAAGGCAGCGAAGGAGTGGTGGATGAGAAATTGATCCAATCTGGCTGCAATGTGGCCTGGCCCAATTCTGTGATTCATCCAGGTGAAGTTGCCCCGAGTGGGTTTGATGTCCTCGATATCCCAGTTGCTCATAATATCCTCCACCATTTCACGAAGAGGATCTCTAACAACAGAACCTCCTTTTTTTTCCTTAACACTTAGCGTAGTATTCAGATCCCCAGCAAGGATGATGTTATCCAGGTTTTTGGAAGAGAGATTGTCATGGATACTTTGCCAGCAAGGTTTTTTTTCCATATAAAGTACATGAATGTAGATATTGAGAAGGCTTAGCTGAATACCAGAGTCTTTATGAAGGAGAATGGACAGGGTCCAGTGGGTGTTTGAAACAGATGAAATAAGATCAAAGGAATCTTTTCTCCATAGGGTACCAAGTCCCCCAGAGGTGCCTCTTGAGCTGACCGCAAGGATTTCACTAAATTTCCAAAAGAAATGGGTTCACTGAAGGAAGCAGGCCTCCTCCATTTTAGTCTCCTGGATGAGAAGGATGTCCAGAGTAGCAGTGCAAATAAGGTCTTTCATAGACTCCGTCTTTTTTTTGCTACCTAGACCTCTGCAATTCCAGGAGACAATCTTTATTACTTACCTTTTGAGGTTTTGGTAGCCCCTTTGGGCTGCCCTTTCTGTCTTGTGTTTCTGGAGCCTAGCATGGTTTTGAGAGTGACTTGCGAGCATAACATTTTATCCTTATAGGTGGCTTCTTCTCTTCTTTCCTTGTCCATTTTCTACTCCTATTTGCCTTTCTTTTTTGTGGGAGAGGGATGGAGATGGATTTCTCCTTCTTCATTTTTCGACATTTCTTCCTCAGAGGATTGGATCAGAGATGCTGGGGGGCTGTTCCCCTCCTGATTATTCCCAAGGGGCATGGGTTTGGGTGGGTCCTATATCGGGCTTACAAGGTCTTCTTCTTCTATCTCCGAGGCTTCCTCAGTGATTTGAGGGGAATCATTTGCAACAGGTTTAGGATTGGGATTAGAAGGTGCAACCAAAGTTTTGACTGGTCTGGGGTTCTCGACTTTTTTAGGAGGTAGCCTTGGATTAGGTTTTGATCTTTTTTCTTGGATCCATCCTTCTTCGGGATCTTTTTCAGAGTCTGAGGGTTTCTTGGGACAAATTTTTTGGAATTGGCCGTATTCATGGTAGTGACAGCACTTGAAGGGAAGTTGTTCATAATCCAGTTTTTGAAAATGATGCCATTCCCCTATAACCAGTTTGATTGCTTCAAGAAGCCCTGCTTCTAGATCTACTTCAACGCAAATGCGGGCACAAGAGTAATTGTCTTTAGGATGAGCCTTATCAATATACTTACCCAGCTTGTTTTCGATGGCTTGCAAGGAGGAAGTAGTCCAGCAGTGGATCGGGAGATTTGGGAGGCGTACCTGTTGAGTCCAGATTTGGTCCCTTTTTAACCATCTTTAATCACCTTTCTTCCCTTGTTTTACACTGCTTAGCATACCAATCAGACTGACTTTCTTCACTTTATCCCTTAATTTGTCAAGGTAAGACTGATTATTATTTTACCTTAGTTAATGCTTATTCTTGTGACAATTAAGGCTATTTATCTCTTGAAATTGTGCTAATATGTGTGATCTATGAAGATAATGTGAGATGAGCAGAATGCAGGGGATGAAGCTGAACAAGTCTAGGGACGAGGGGTGGTCGTGACACAAAAAGGATCCTTCATCTGCCCCTCATCTATGGAGACATGTGACATTCCAGTCAAGGGCCGGTCAGAGCAGCCGCAACAGAACGAGCTATGATCGAGGGGTCTTCAGGATAGCTGCGCGAATATTATGGCGATCTGAGAAGATCGCTACTTCTGGGCCAGTCAACAATCTTCTTGTATTTTCTATAATTGTATCATGCCACGTCTTGTAACAAACAATGTTATTCAGGGTGCCTGAAGATCAGAGATCTTCATGGCCGCCCTTTGTAATAGGATGGGATGTTATCACTTGTAGGTATAAATGCAGAAAGATGTCTCGGCCTAGGGGGTTGGAAAATACTGAATTCATTTGTGTATTAACAGCGGGAGCAATCTGTAATAATTCTTTCTTTTTAATACAAAGAGTACTGCTGGTTTAAGGGAGCTGTACATTGTTCATCCAGCGTCTCTGTGTGAAGGCTGGGCCCGCCTTCCGCAGAGATTGCTGAGTTAAGGTAGGATCTTTCAATTTATGGTTGTGTGAAGTTTCATTAATTACATTTTCTGTGTGCGCAGCAGTAGTGTGTGTGATTTACAGGATTGCATTTCTCAAGATTGATAGCTGTAACAGCGTGACAGTCGACTGAGTAGTAATCTTTATGCGATTTATTTATTAGCTGTGCGCAACTCTGTTCATCTCATAGTTCAGAATGGCATCCCACGAATCCTGTGTAATTCTTTGATTGTTATAATTGTTGATTCTTATTTCTGCAATTCAATTCTTAGAACAGCTGAGTGTGATCTGTCGCAATTGAATTTCTAGATTATAGTTAATTTATGATTATAGATTCTGAGTGTGATTAGATCAATAGGCAATTCCATTGAATTGAGCAGTGAGTAGAATTTCCTTTCTGTCAGTAATTGTTGATTTCATTTCTGGTTGATGCATTGAAGGAAAGGTTGAATTCGTAGAGTTAAAAGATTTGTGGGACCACACATAGTTGAGGGGATGAACATAGTTGTTAAGAACAGTATTCACTACAATGATTTGGTGTTTAGCATATACTGTGCACTTACCCTTTGAAACAAAAGACTTCCCTGGGTTGACAATGAATTTCGTAAGCTCTGTGTGTTGATAACAATTTATCTGCATTTAGGGTGCTCGACAGTACCCAAACCAAGACTGCTTTAGGGACATCGATGGCAGGATCAAAATGCGAGTTCCATCTGTTCAAGTATAATCCATGTGGATCCATGAAGTATGGTCCTCGTTGAAAAATCAGTTCTCTATCTTCTTTAGTAGTAAATTCAAAGAGAAAAAAACCCCTACCGACTACGTAGCATGTGATGTTGTTCGAGATGAGGGGTCTCCAATTTTTTTGAATCCAGTTGTTTGTAGTCTTAGGAGAGGGCCAGAGACCTGTGAACTGGCCCACTAAAGCCCGATTTGCTAGCGAGATGGCAACCTGCATGGGATGCAAGGGGGGCAGATAAATGATAGGAACTTCATCAAGCCTCTTTACGAATTTGGGGATCACAGACTGGGGCAGAACCTTGGATCTTCCTACAATTAAAGATTTGAAGTCTAGGATCTCGGCATTGGGGCCCGGAGGGGGCTGCTCTCCATCGGCCAGCATGACCGGCCGCCGCCCAGAAATCACACGGAGGACGAACCCACGGGGGCATGGGACCTTTCAAACCCATCCAGCAGGCCAGACAGAGGAAGCACGCCCACGATGGGCCCGTCAAGGGTTAGCGAGTGTCATAGGAGAAGCCGAACCCTAGCCGCCTCAGAGGTCAACGTAACCACGCCAGAGCTTTACCGATGATGGTGATCCAATTTGATATCTTATGTGTTTTTGTTACTGCAAGTTGATTTAAGTAAAGCTCTGCAAATAAGTTTTTCTAAAAGAATAGCCATTTCTTTGTTTGTATGTATTAAATAAGTTATGGACCATGTTATCTAAAAGTGTATTTTAAGGTGTTGTACATGAGAAGCATACAATTGTTCATGTTATAAAGAGATTATTTTGATAAGGATTTTGATGTTGGTCTTCAGATGTTATTACAGTATATCAAATTAAACATCCTTCTATGTGCATGAACATAGAATTGTTCTTTATTAATAATGGAAAATAATCATTGGCATGAATTGAAATATAGTTGCGGTATGATGCATTAAGCACTTTCATCAAGAATGACTAAGTGATGTTGGTAGTGTAATGAGAAAATACGATATTTCTTAGTTAAGTATTGAATGTAAAACTTTAGGCTATTGTTAAACTCACTGTAGTTCCTTATGCTTAGTATTTCATGATGCAAAATGAATGGTTAAGATACAAGTGCTTGTACTAACATTTTGAGTTGTTTTGTTGAAAAAAAAATCCCATTTCCCTTAAAACTAGTTGAGGAATTTGGGTGTGTGACAAATGGTACCAGAGCAGGTTTACAACGCTCGGACCTAATGGACTCATCTGCATACTGGTACGTTGTGAACTATGTGATTTGAACACAATATTATATGATTACTTATTGGCATGCAACCTATAGAAAGAATATTATTTTAATGTTAAGATCATCAAAGTACATGAGCTAGTTCACTTTGAACTATGTGCTTGAATGCATGAAGCTTGTTGCATAAACTAAAAAGAAGGAATAAATGCACAAAGAGTGCAATTTGTCTGAACATAGATAGTGTGATATGTTGATTTTATTAGATTTGCAAGTGAGAAAAAAATATATGACTATGCTAACATTAGCTTTGATTGGTGAACCTATGCAAAAACATGTTTATACTATGCATAATTTAGAGTACATGCATGTCTATGTTTAAATTGATGAAAAGTTTGCTTAAAAGGTTAAGTGCATTATACTTGTAAATCCGGTCAAAATATGTTGAAGATAAGTCATGATGAATTAAAGTGAGTCATAACACCAAGAGTCTAATGTAAATTCAAGCTTATAGAAAACAAGGTACAAATTTTGGTTTAAAGTGCTAGTCAATGAAAAGTAATTATAATTAAGTGGTCAACAAAGTAATGCATTGGTATTATACAAAGTACATCTTGTTACATCAAGGGTTTATAAGCATTCAAATTAGGAACTCATTAATATATATTATAGGTTTTTTTATGAGATTATGAGCGCACGGTTGCAAGAAGCATCGCCATATGGGAATCGATGAGAAAAGCGAGGACAACGAATAAACTACTCAATCGAAAAGGTAACATTTAGAATTAGTATTATTCCTTGATTATTATGAAAGGTTAACAAGATGTTATCGTTTGATAAAAAAATTGCATTTATTGCAAACCATCATTTAGATAACTGGGCATGCTTAGAGAAGTTTTGACAATTTTTATTGAAATATTTGAGTATGGTAACTGTAGTGTTTTTGAGAAATCAATCGTGTATATGGTATATATCTGTGATAAGAATATTGTTTCATAAAATCTTTTGAAATGGTTTATACATGCATGGATACTAGAAGCATCAAATTATGCATAGTGATAAAGTGGCGTTAAATATGTTGGATGTGTAATAATATTATTTGATTTCTCAAAGAATTAGATAAATATTCCTTGATTTTGAGAAGGTAAGCTCAGTAGCATCATGATTTTTGAGTTACCATATTGATTGGTGTTGAGTCGATGGGCTCGGGAACATCATGAAGAATGATCCAAATAAGAGAATTTTAGTTGGATGTGGAGCTGGTAGGCTCTGGAACATTGAATATGCTTTGTGTTGATAATGATATCTCACGCAATCAATGTTTCTTTTGAAATGATATCAAATTTATGTTGTTTTAATCGACCGTGCTTTGAGAATAATTGCATGTAATGACCTATGGAATTACCAAAAATACCATAACGGAAGAACTTAATATGAATATAAATAAACCTAGCAATAAAACGATTGAGCCTAATACAACTAAAGATTAATCAAATATAGAGTTACAGAAAATTTTGAGTGGACCACGGGGTACGCCCCGGGTTATAAGGATCTTAAACTTCTAAGAAATGTTTCTACACTAAACATACCCCTTTAAAACATAATATATAGAATTAACTAACTAATAAAAAGGGAAAAAGAAATTGGATAATAAAAATGTGAATAAAGAAAGACAAACTGAGTTTGGTATTGAGTTTGTTGGGATAAGAAAAATTCTCATAAAAGTAGCACAAGTTTGTTAATGAACACTCGTGTGAGGTGTTTTGCTATGTTGACCACTCTATGATATTAAAGTTCTAGCCAAAGAGCTACCAGTAGGCACCCAGAGGAGGTGTTAGGATCTTAAGAAGAACTACCAAAGAGCACCCAAGTGAGGTGTTAGGTTCTGTAGTGATATATTTTGTGATGTTAAGATTCCAGGCTCAGAGATTTGTGGGATTCTAGCCTATGAGATCTTCTAGGCTCTTCACAAGAGATATGCCCAAGAGCTGTAAACATCGATGAAGGATATTTTAATTGTATTGGATGAATATAATAAATATATGTTGAGGAGGCATGCATGTGAACTAGTGGTTCAGTGAGGAGATGAACCTCCTGTGTGTGTGTGTGTATATATATATACCAAACATAAGATTCACACACATACCTCTTGTATGGCTTTAATGTTCCAAGCACTTCTTGGTTGAAATATTCATACATAAGTTATGGCATATATATATATNGTATTTTATGCATTGTGATATGATTAAGTATTGGCTACGAAGTTATATATGTGGCGAAGCTTTGTGTGATAAATGTTAAAAGGGTTGTCACTACATGCATTAGTGTATGTTTCGGAATTTATAGAAAATTTATGACTATGCACATGTTGTGTTAATTTAATATGATTATTTAGGTTGTGAAACAAGTGGAAGTGATTAAAAGTACTTGAGAAAAGGTACTACCATATTAAATGTATGAACATTTTTCTTAAAAGTAGCAAATTTGTGTGACCATGAAATGATAATGTATGGACAATTTCACTTAAAAATCATAAATTTTATATTATTATGATTATTGACATATGGTGTACTATGTTATCATCACAAGGTAAATCCTTCAAAGCAAAGTTAAATTAGAAAAATGAAAATGCATGATAATTTGACCATAGATTGTGGAGTGTGTGTGTGTGTGTGTGTGTGTGTGTGCATATGTTTTGTGATAAATTGTGGAAATAGTTTGTAGTGTTTGTGAAAACCATAGGTTATGACATACAAGGAGTATTAGAGATATTTTGAAGAAAAACCAAAGCAAGAAAAGAAACATGAAGCTTGAAGTTTGCAAGGCATGAAGATGCCAACATCAAGGATGGTCTATCTTTAAGGCGGGGTAGGATGCACAGGGGATTCACCTTGTTGAACAATATCTTATCCCGTTCATTTGGTGCAGGAGCATTAGCTCTCAAGACCAACTACTAAATTTCTGATCAAANTAAGGCGGGGGAGGATGCACAGGGGATTCACCTTGTTGAACAATATCTTATCCCGTTCATTTGGTGCAGGAGCATTAGCTCTCAAGACCAACTACTAAATTTCTGATCAAACCCTAAGTTCTTGACATTATCCCAAGGAGGGCTTTATTGTAAGACCATTATAAATCTCATGTAAAGAGTTTATTTCTAGATAGCCAGCATAGGCACAGAAGATCTAATCTAATAGGTGTCAGTAAATGATGATTCATGTAACTAACGCAATGTAGGAACATCGTGGCATGCCAGTAATGTGATGAGTTGGTCACATGTTGTGGCATCTTTTTGGTGGTTGGATGAGTTATAGCTTGTTAGTGGCGATAGGAGTGATGGCGGATCATGACTCCCTGCATGGAGATCAAACCGTGTGTTGTTTGTTGTGACAGGTACATTTCATCATGCTTTGTAGTGGATGTTTTCAGTTGTAGGACCACTCAGTGTAGGAGGTAACAATTTATCTTAAATAGGCAGATTAGAGAAGTAGAGGGGGTTTTGCTCTTCAGCATTAGAATTTCGAGTTTGTAGAGAGACGGGCAGACCTGCGTCTCATTCCGCTTGTAAATATTTTTAAGAGACTGATGAAGAGGGTCGAGTTGTGTGTTTGTGTGTTTGCTTAATAGGAAGAGTAGTTGTGTTTTTGCAATGTTATTAGCATGGATGCATTTACTAGTTTGAAGTGTGAATCCGTGAAGAGACGACTTCAGCGGTTTTCTGAATATCTATGTATTTCAGTGAGAATGTTGATTCACGCATGAATTTGTTGCTTGAAAGGTTGAAGTAGGTTGTAAGTGCATGTATAGAAAATTTAGGCTAATTAATCTTAGATATTACAGCCTAGATTGATCAATTCCATGATCAATCGGTGCAACACACATATTTTCTTCCATTAACAAGTTTTGCAGAAAATGAATGGTGGGGATTGATTCCGCAGACGAATATTTGACGGTCAAGGAGAGATACGCAACAGAAGTTGTGAGGGCGATAAAGGATCTACAAATATCGGTGAGATCCACATCAAACAGTAAATCGATGGTTATGGAGAAGGCCACAAAGATCTATTGGTCAAAAGAGTTGTGGAGGAAAAGTTACTGGAGGAAAGTTGCAGGGGAGAAACTTTGGAAAAGTTGGTCGCGCATCCCGCATCCCGCAACCTGCTTGCAGAAAGCCTGTTGTAGAAAATCTATTGAGGAAACGAAGTTGCGGGGAGCCACATTAGAGGAAATTTGAGGTCTAAAATGGGCCTCCTAAGGAAAATAATAAAATAATAGTTATTAATTTTGGAGGAAGAATGAAAAAAACACTTTTTGTGTTCGTATTTTTGACATATCTCCTTGTGTTTTTACTTAAATTCTGAGCAGAAGAACTCGTTGGATACGGAATTTAATTTCGCATCCAACGAATACCCACACCACATACTTTTGATAGACCCCTCTACCCTAAAAACAAGAAATACCTGAAAAAATGTGATGATGACATCATCATCACATTTTTTCAGGTATTTCTTGTTTTTGGGGTGGAGGGGTCTATCAAAAGTATGTGGTGTGGGTACTCGTTGGATGTGGAATTAAATTATGCATCCAAGGAGCTCTCCCACTTGAAATTTGAGTAAAAACATAGGGAGATATGTTGAAAATATGAAAAAAAATTAGTTTTTTTTTATGACAAATATGTCTATTCAACCATTACGGTTGACTCATTTTATTGAAATTCTATTGGTTCTTGAATTCCAACTCACAAAATTTATTGTTGGCGTGTTTTCTTATAAGGCCCATTTTAAACCCCAAATTTTCTCTAATGGTTGCGGAAACAACGTTGTGGTGAAGCTGTTGCAGAGAGGCTCTACTGCAGAAATAGGGTTGCGGTAAACCTTGTTGCGGAAACTGAATTACAGGGAGGTAATTTTAGCGTAGAATTTGTTTGAGGACTAAATTTGGCAGTCCTGCTAAGTGTAGGAGCCACCATATCCTAGAGGTGTTGGTTGGTTTGGGCGTGGTTGGCCCCACTTGCACCAATTTTGGTATCAGAGTGGGAAAAGATTTCCTGCATGTTGGAAAATAGAAGCAACTTCCAGGTATGACTGGATAGAAGTTGTTGAGGAATTCCAAAATTGTAATTATGGGTAGAATTTTTGAAAGAGTGAGGCGATGTAGAAGCTAAAGCTATAGAGGAGCGAGGAGAAGCTCGCATGAGAGATAAGTGTAGCAGTAGAAGCATGAGAGGAGCAAAGAAGAGTGCTCAAGAGGTTCTAGATAGAGGAACCGCGTTACCAAAAGATCAAGTACAAAGAAGGGGCTTGGTGAGGTAAGTTGTAATAGTGTGAAAGGGAATTGTTATTGTAGAGGCTTAGTGCAAGAGGATGGTTGCATGCATAGACAGAGCAAGAGGTCGTGACATAGGTTGACCAACGGTGAACGCAGAAGCTATGGTGGAAATGAGGGAGTGACGAGCACGTCTGGAGGCCATGGAGACAGATAAACGAAGAGACCCAGCAGCGGGAAGCGAGTAAGTTTACTCTGGTGATGAGAGAAAGAACACGAGAACAAGGAAGTGTTCTATGAAGGTGAGAAGAAAGACCAACAACAGTCTGAAAAGAAGAAGAGTTTGCATGAAAGTCGAGAAGAGGCTTGTATCCTGAGCAGTAAGTTATAGGCATATATATCTACTTTGGGAGGAGTGTATGCATGCAAGGGATAATAGAAGAAGTGAAGACATCTCAGCAAAGAAGTCCTAGTCTTTGAATACAGTGATGAAGGAAACTAGTGAGGGTTTTTAAGAGAAAGTGAAGTGTGTCCAAGGACCTAGTATTTCAACTAAGGATTGAAGTACAAGAGGACAATTTTGTTCTCATGCAGATGAGTTGTGGGAGAAATCCTAGAAGGAGCATAGAGAAGTTCTTAGGAGGGTTCTAGGAAGAGGACCAATACTTGCCAAAATACCAAGCACATAGAAGGTTTGGTGAAGTGATGTGTAGTAGGGAGAACTGTTACTACAGAGGCTAGTACAGCTCATAAAGAGTGAAATAAAACTCAAGAAGATGACTAATGGGGGTCATGGAATAGGTTCAGGAGGCAACCACCAAGGGAGGAAAGAAAATGCCGAGGAAAATGGCATATGTAGAAGAATGAATAATAAAGAGTATGAAAGAGAGAAGGTTGAGATAGAAGTCCATTTGAAAGTAATGATGGAGCCATTACAAAAGGAGGAGGAAGACCAAAGATGTGGTTTTCTAGTGAAAAGAAAGTTGAAGTGGCATAAGCTACAAAGGAGAAGAGAGCAACTGATGAATGCTCAGTATGAAGAAGAGATACTCAAGGCAAGAGAGTGTCTGAGGGAAGACTTGAAGACTGAAACTTCAAGTGAGGACAAGAGGTCTCAATGTTTTAAATATGACATCTTGTGTGTGTTTGCAGGTACAATGAATGAGGAAAGACAATTTGCTAATATTGTCATGAAGAATGAAGGAGGAGGGCAGAACTTCAATTCTGTTCAGAGAAATGATGAGACAGTTGTGTCTCATGCAAATACACTTACATAGAGAGAAAAAAGTGATGGTTTCCATCTTATTGTGAAAGCTGAAAAACAAGGAAGACTTGGCATATGATGATGACTAAGAACCAAAAGAGACAAAGGAGGATATCAAGCATTCAGATGCTATGCTTTGGGAAACTGAAAAGACGGTTATTCAAGGTTTTCTGAGTCTTGTAGCAGACTTGGGACAGCAGGAATATTTGATGATAGAGTCATCAAATAAGATGATTGAGTCTTGTGGGTTTAAAGATGAAAAATTGAATGTGTTTGCAGGTATTGTAGAAGACAATTAATCTTATGGAATTGTCTTAAGTGAAGTTGAAAGTTGCCAGGAAAGACATAATGATGAGGAAGACGTAAAGCATGAAGATACAGTGCTTGAAGAAGCTGACAGGGAGATGTTATTGCTAGAGAACCTGTTAGAGGAATCTGAGTCCAATTGTGAATGGAAACCGTAGGTAAACAAGCTATGTTTTGATGGTTCTGATGAAGGGATGAAGTACCTTGAGGGGTGCATAGGCAAAGATGAAAGTGTGAAAGATCTAGTCAGTCTAGATGGACAGATGGAATTGTTGTCAAGCAATGACAAGGGGAAAAATGAGTTATTACAGCAGAGAGAGTTCATAGATTCCTTATTTAAAGAAGAAAGAGTTCAAAGTGGAGGATGTGTCTTTAGTGAGGATGAGAAAGTTATGCCTCGTGTAAGAGAACTTGTTATTGGTTAGAACAAGGAGAAGTTGGATTTCTTAAGTGGCCAAAAGGGGTCTTTAGGACATATATCTAAAGTTTTCACAGAGATGGGAAATCAAAATTCTATTCTGATAAAGAATGCAACAGAAGTGTTGAAGAGAAATTGGACTTGTGACAAAAAATAAGATACAAATGAGGATGAAGGTGAGGCAGATATGTCTCATGCTAAAGAAAAATTAGTCTTAGAATTGAAGGAGGCTGAACTGACTACCAAAATTACTCAAGGAGCTAAAGGAAAGTTATTGAATGTTGTCAAGAAAGGGGAAGAAAGATATGTTGGGATTGATGAGCAGCATAGTGATGATGTATTTGAGAAAGATCAAGTAGAAAATGAATTGTTGAAATGTTTGCTGGAAGCATATGAGTATGAGAAAAGGATTGCAGGCATTGATAGAAGAATGTTTTAAGTTTTGGTTGAGATAGAAGCAAATACTAGTTTACTAAACTATGTTATGTTTGTTAGTATACATAGAAGTGTGAGTGAATATGCTACTGCAGTTAGGGAATTGGAAAACAGTTTACTTTTTGAAAGTAGATTTGAAGGTAAGAATGGTGGACAAACCTTTGGGACTGCCACAAGAACAGAGAATCATAATTCTATTCTGACAGAGATGGATGAAACAATGTCACAAAGAATTTTGTTCAGTGACAAGGAAGAAGGAAATCATAAGGATGAATATGAGGCTACTGTGTCTCAAATGGAAGATGAAATAGTCTTAGGACTGAATTGACTGATAGAAATAGTCAAAGAATTGAAGGGAAATTACTGAATATTTTCAAGACAAAGGCAAAGAAGAGTTTTGCTGACATAGAAATGCAGCACACCGATGAAATACTTGAAGGGAATCAAGTAGAGAATAAATATTTGAAGTACTGGCTGAAAGTATTGGAACAAGAGGAAGAGAGTTATGATAAAGTTCATGCTCAGCATACTGATGATGTGTTTGAGATGAGTCAGGAAGAAGGTGAATGGCTGAAGAGTTTGTTGAAAAGGATTGTAGTCAATGAGATGGAAATGTCTCAAGTTTTGGCTGAGACAAAAGAAGATATTAGTTTAGTGACTAGGTTGTTCCAATCAGAAAATTGAGAGACAAATTACTTTTTGAAAGAGAATTTGCAAGCAGAGAGCAAGAGAAGGATATTGCAGAGGGAAATATCTTCAAAGGTATTCAGGAAGTTTGGGTGGCAGCAATGTCCAGGACAACATCTACAGCAATCTCAAGAGTTGTAGCAGAAATTAAGTCAAGGAAGGTTGAAGAAGGTAACCAGCAGCTTGAAGAGGAAAGTGCAGAGTTAAAGAAAAGAAAAGATCTCAAGCAATTTGATAAAGCTGAGACAATCGAAAGCTGATCCGAAGGTTTTGAGAATGATAACAGTAAATCTGTTGTAGATCAGTGGAGAAGATAGTTTAATGTTTTAAATATATTTTGGAAGATATGCAATAGTAAAGAATGGAGAGAGGAAATTTATATCCTCGTGAGTGAAGGAAGAAGGCAGTTGCAAAGTGAAAATGACAAGAGTTATTTTCAGTAGGGAACAGAGTTGTAGAGTGAGATAGATGAATTGTGGAAATTGATGAAAATTCCTAAGAAAAGCTACAGCGGGATAAAGCAGGAAGACCACTGTCAAGTTGAATGGAGAGTGAAGAGTGATGAAGGTAAACAAAGTGGGGTACTACAACATAAGTTTTGGAAGCCTGGAAGGTTGTATCCAGCAAGAGATAACGACTGTAAAGATTTTGAAAGATTGTAGACTAAATTTTGGGATCTAGGAAGAGAGAAGCTGGAGATGCATGACCAGGAGGTCATGATTCGTTTTCTACTTTTTGGGATTCTGGTGCAGGAGCATTAGATCTCAATACCAACTACTAAATTTTTGATCAGACCATAAGGTTTTGACATTATCCCAAGGAGGGGTTTATTGCAAAACCATTGTAAATCTCATGTAAAGATTTTATTTCTAAATAGCCAGCATAGGCACAGAAGATTTAATCTGATAGGTGTGAGTAAAGGATGAGTCATGTAACTAACGCAATGTAGGAGCATCATGGAATTCCAACAATGTGATGAGTTGGTCACATATTGTGGCATATTTTTGGTGGCTGGATGAGTCGTAGGTTGTTAGTGGCAGTAGGAGTGATGGCAGATCATGAATCCCTGCGTGGAGATCAAACCGCGTGTTGTTTGTTGTAACAGGGACATTTCATCATGATTTGTAGTGGTTGTTTTCAGTTGCAGGACCACTTAGTGTAGGAGGTAATCGTTTAGCTTAAATAGATAGATTAGATAAGTAGAGGGGGTTCTACTCTTTAGCATTAGAATTTTGAGTTTGCAGAGAGACGGGCAGAACTACATCTTGTTCTGCTTGTAAATATTTTTAAGAGACTGACGAAGAGGGCCGAGCTGTGTGTTTGTGTGTTTTCTTAATAGGAGGAGTAGCTGTGTGTTTATAGTGTTATTATCTGAGATGCATTTACTAGTTTGAACTATGAATCCGTGAAGAGCTGACTTTGGTGGTTTTCTAAATATCTGTGTATTTCTGTGAGATTCTTGATTCACGCATAAATTTTTTTCTTGAATGGTTGAAGTAGGTTGTAAATGCATGTATAGAAGAGTTAGGCTAATTAATATTAGAGATTGTGAGCTAGACTAATTGATTCCATGATCAATCGGCGCAGCACGTATATTTTTTGCCATTAACAAGTTTTGTAGAGAATGAATGGTGGGGATTGAGTCTGTAGATGAAGATTTGACGGTCCAGGAGAGATAAAGAATGGAAGTTGCAAGGGAGATAATGGATCTATAAATATTGGTGAGATCAACATCAAAGAGTCTATCGATGGTCGTGGAGAAGGTCGCAAAGATCTGGTGGTCGGAAGAGTTGTAGAGGAAAAGTTACGGGGGAGCAACTTTGGAAAAGTTGGTCGTGCATCCCACATCCTGCAACCCGCTTGCGGAAATCATGTTGCAGAAAATCTATTGCAGAAACGGATTCGCGGGGAGCCAGTTACAGAACACCTGCTGTGGAAACAGTGTTGTGGAGAAGCTGTTGCGGAGACATAGGTACGAAGAAGCTCTGTTGCAGAAACAGGGTTGTGGAAAACCTTGTTGCGGAAACCGAATTGCGGGGAGGTAATTTTAGCGCAAAATTTGGTCGAGAGATAAATTTGGCATTCTTGCTAAGTGTAGGAGCCACCAGATCCTGGAGGTGCTGGTTGGGTTGGCCGTGGTTGACCCCACCTGCACCATCATTCAAAAATGGGGGTTTTTAATTGTGAAAATAAAGGTCAATATATTGTAAGTGTTTGGGGGCAGGGAATAGGGTATGTGGGGTTTATATGTATTAGTGGGGTATAAAAAGGGGTTTCTAGTAAAAATAAGGAATATATCATAAAAATAGGTGTTTTAAATTGGAAATATGTATTGGGAGGGGGGGCTCAACAAAAATATTTTTGTAAGTAATTATCAATATGTAGTGAAATTAGGGGTATTCTTTAATATCCAATAAATGGAGGAGTTATGACATGGTTTCACTAAGTGAAGACCTCGTGGTAGGATGTAACATCCCCTTCATAAGTGATGAAAATATGGACAAATTTGTGACCCAACATCTCCCCCAAACAGAAATTGTTGCATGTCCTCATGCAACCCAATACCTATGTAGCATCTAAACTAGAAGGATTTGTTTGACTGTTGCTTTCATTTTATCATACATAGTGACCAAAACCACTATGCTTGCCCATTGACGATGCTAACATAATATGATGTTTCTTTCCAAATAATACTTGAAACTTCTTCAAACAGTGACTGTTGCATTTATCATGAAAGAACAATCTTAAAACATGTCATCATTAGTAAATCATGAACACAATAAGTGATTATTTCTCAATATAAGGTCATCTAGATCATCTTATCAGCTTTATGCTTCCTTTTCATAGCCATCATAACTTCAAAAGTATCCCTCAAGTGATTTCTATCAATTTTGATGGAGTTTCAACAAAGTGTAGTGGAGTAACAACAATTTTGAAAATTCTTGTTTGTATGAAAACCATAGCTTGGATGAAGAATATTTTTGGTGATGTAATACTTCACCTTTTAATACATATTCCTACCAAAAATCATAAAAACCCAATGTACCAATCCCAATATATCATGTTGCTCAAAATCCTTGTTGAAACTCTACTAAGACATTGTTGAAACAGTTGAATTTATCTCAAAGTACAAAATGGTTATGGCTCAAAATTTTCATGCAAGTTCTTATTAATATATCACATCTCTATACTAAATTTGGGGAATACCTAGTTCACTGATTTTGAGAAATGAGAAAATAAGTCATTGAAAGTCTATATTGGCAAATTTTTACAAGTGTTTTAGTAGTTGTTTCAACAAACTTCTTGAACAAATTTATCACAGATATAATCTGGGTTTGGATGAAATTTTTCATGCAAGTTTTGACTAGTCCAATTCATCTCCACACCAAAAATCAAAGATACCCACATCATAGATTTAGAGAAAAATGCAAATTATCTGTAGGTTATTATGGCCATTTTTTTGAAATCTGTAAACCATTTTTTTCTAAAAATTAGTGAGCATATTCCTCTTACCACAATGTTGCTGCTCACCAAAAATTAAATCCATCTGATGCACAAATCTCAAGATATAGGAAAAATGGTTGTAGGTGATGATGGTCATTTTCTAGAAAACCCACGGGGCATTCACTTAGTGAAACCATGTCACAACTCCTTCATTCATGGAATATTAATGAATACCCCTAATTTCACTACATATTGATAATTAGCTACAAAAATCATTTTGTTGAGTCCCCCTCCCAATACATATTACCAATTAAAAAACCCCCATTTTACAATATATTCCTTAATTTTACTAGAAACCCCTTTTTATACCCCCCAATACCTATAAACCCACCATACCCTATTCCCCACCCTCCAATACCTACAATATATTGACCTTATTTTTCATAATTAAAACCCCCTTTTATGAATGAACGTGATAAGATATTTCTCAACAAACTGAATCCCCTGTGCAAAAACTGTGCATTGGATTGAGCTGAAACTTACCAGGTTTGATCATCTTGATATTATGCACTTCTTGTCCAAAACTCATGAGAATCCACTTCATGGTTTGTGATATATCATTATTTAAATTTCTGCATTATATATGGAAAAATAATGTCATAAGAGAATAAATTAATTGTCCCAATATTTTCTTTTCTTTGACAACTTGATTCCGTTTGTCCACTTTTGAGATGTACAACAACCTCTATCTTCTTCCCCAAACTCAAGATAGAGCATGTATACATGCAATCAAAATCAACTTCAACCCAAGTGTTTGACCAATTCTTCATGTGGCCTCTTGTTGTTTGTGAAAGAAAAATACTTTTATTGTTACCAATGATTAAAGAGAGATGAGATTGTTGATATTCTTCCCTCCAAAAATGGACTCAACCTGTTATTCTAATTAATGAGCTCAACTTCAAAATAGTGGCATTAGAATCCATATCAATCAAGTAAGTAAGAATGCCTCTACTGAAGATCAATCTTGCTATCATAAAAACCTGTAACTTTGGGTGAAGGTAAAATGTTCATTGGAAGCAAACAATGAAGCAGTGAAGATGGCTTGATTTGAAACGATTTCTGGTTTACCTAAACTATTGATCATTTTGATATTTTTCTTTTTTTAGGTTATAGGATGATGTGCAAATGCTTGTCCTTGCACTAAAAAAACTTGCTGACATAAGCAGAGGTAAGGGAAATACTTTACATGGCTATTAATATGATGTTTCTTTCATCAAGAGTGCACTAAATTTTTAAGAGATCAAAGACACCCAAAAACATGTTTTCAAGACGCCATGTGTATGCCGCAAATCTTATAGTTCTTCACTACTGTAACTGCCTTGAATATGTATAATGGTGCCCTTAAATAACCTATGAATTGTTGCATCGTACATTGCTTGTTCTCCTTACTATTCTTCAAAGATTCAAACTTAAAAGCCAAAGCATAAGTAGAAGTGTGTGAATAGCCTTCATGATGCATTAGATTAGTGCATATTCCATGGAGTGCACAACAATTTATATTCAATAAACAATGGTTGCAATTCAACCAAACATTTAAACCAATATATTGATTATAACAAATTCTTGTCAAGGGATATGATCTCTCAAATATGGAATCACCTTCAATTTTCTCAAACTCCTATTTTGAACATGCCCAAATATTATGAGAATACACTACTGCCATCAACTGTCAAGCCTTCTAACCATCTTTCTTATTTAGGACCAAATCAACAATACTCAAGTTATCCATTTCAATTGGTGAATGAAGGTAGGAAGCAACAAAAACAACCCACTCCATTAATTTATTTTCTAAGAAAAAATATTTTATTTGTCAAACACGCACAAAAGAAAATGATCCAAGGCACAAATATCGGAGAGCCAAGCTGTATCTATGAATCATCACGCTCCAAAATACTCACAATGACAATGTTGTCATCAAGAATGCTCATAGCCAGATCTTCTATATGTTCTATGCTGCTAAAATAATTATGATTAAACTTTGTTTATTTTGTTGCTTCATGTTGAAGATGATAATTAGAAACTTTTTACTATTATAGGAATCATTAATGATCCATATGTTGGTGTTTGTGGACTAATCTACCCAAGCGGTCTCAAGCAATATCTCCCTAGTCCAAGTGGATCTAGAACAAATAAGTACATAATACAATCTACTTTCCTAGATAAATAGAGATGTAAGTTAAATAGATAGATCACTTACCCGAGGTCTGCAAATTCTTTTCATGTTTGTTTATCCAAGCTCCATAGTTCTCAGATATCAAGTTGCAAAACCTTGTAGAGAAAATGGAAGCAAGCAAACAATAACAGGACATCTAAATATGAATTGATCTAAGCTATCAATTAAGGAAGAAATCTCTAAACATTATCAACACAATAATATTTATGAAAAGAGTTTGTATTACTGTAATAAGGGGAAATACATAGAGAAAGAATGTCACAACCTAAGCCTCAATGTTGCAACCTTCCATCCAACAATCCAAGCTAAGCCTCCAAAGAATGATGGTTTTCCTCCCAAAGAATGAGTAGCGATCACCTAAGAAATACCACCAACATAATAGTACTATAGTCCTTCCTCTCTTACCATGGAGAGAGGATTCATATTTATAAGGTTAAAGGGATAGAGTAGTTTGAAGATTAAGGGGAGAGGTCTAAGGGATCCTCCCATTAGGTTAGGGTGTTTATGTATATGTAACTTCAGAATGTATTCACTTGTATATATTGTATTTCATTGGTCCCTGATGCTTTTATCAAGAGAATCACTTGTATTTATTTGTACCTCGATGTTCCTATCGGGAGAATTACTAAAAGTTACGAGGAATTCCCCTTCGTTGTAACTCGGGTCATTAGTACCCTAGTTGTGGTTACTCGAGCATACATAACTAAGTTAGGATTACTTGAGCCTACATAATTGAGTCAAATATTAAGTGAACGAAAGAGTATAAATAGAGAGTGAGCCTCTCTATTTATCACACACACACACACAGCTATAGTGCATGAGTGAGAGAGGAAGTGCTGGCACAAGTGAGAGAGATCAGTTGTTGGAGATCATCTTTATGTTTTTGGGTTTTACTGTTGCCATTGGTTCTCATTCTATCTCTGAGGAAGTTGTGGGGTTTTTCCTTTATGGTTTCCTCGAGGATAAATCTTTGTGTCTATTGTCTCTTTGTATTGATTGATGTGCATGTTATTCTCTCAGATAAGATCTTAAGATCAAATTGTTTAAATGATAAAAATATAACATGGTATCAGAGCTAACCTGAGAAGAAGACACTGTGAAACTGTAGAAGCTACGGATTCTTACTTTTTGGGTCTCTCTCCACAATCCATTAGCAAAAGGGTGCTAGGCTAACTCTCTTTGAAGGGCGCATCTTTCTATCGAACCAGAATTTGATTTCAGGAATTTTCAGTTTTTGTTGGGGGAAATTAGGGCTTTTCATAGAAGTGGAATTTTTGAGTGAGCCTTGCATAGGATTTACCTCCTCAAAATTAAAATTTAGAGACCAAGGTCACGGTTTTTGGTTGAGTAAAACTCCAGGAAAGTCAAGTTTGACCTCGGGCCTGGAAAACCCTAAAATACTAAAACTGGTAGTTTTGGTACATACGCTATTTCTCAGGATTGAAGAAGTCCCAGGGGAAAAAATTTTCACAGGACGAATATATAATCCTTATGTATCATGTGTAAAAATTTCAGCCTTATATTCGCTATATTTTGGGAGATATGATTCCTCCAAATCAGGGTTACAACCTCTTCCAGGATTCATCCTTAAACAAGACACCTAGGGAGAATTGCTATATCTTGTATAATAAGGTCCAAATGAAATCTTTCAAGATGTTCCAGATGGGGAATAGAATTTAATTTCTATGGTAAACATTTCAGACCCTAAAAGTGAAACAGTGACACGTGGAAGTATGTACAAGTTCGCTATGATGAACAGTCCTAAATTACGCCACCGTGGGAAAACTATCATAAATCCCAATTAGTGAAACAAATTCTGATAAAACCCATGGTGTTGGAAAGAGGAAATATGAGGATAACACAGTATGAAATTTCATACATAGAGGAGCATTAATTTAGGAGATACCGCAGAAACAGTATCAGGAATTTCTGCAGAAGAAATTGGAAAACTAGGGCTTCCTGTCCCGGGAGTTTCACTCCACCGTTTTCAGAAAAGGAGTACATTGGACAGCTTGCCTTGAATATGTCTATATTTCTATCTAATCGAAAGTTTTAAATTCCAAGTTTTGAAAATTAGGGTTTCTCTGACAAACCCTAGATCATCCAACTCCGAAACCAGGACGAACACCTCAAATCGGTAAGATCTAATATTTTGCTATTTACAGTTGAGGTTTTCATTTCAAGATGACTAATCACACTAGCTTGATGACAATCCTATTGAAGCTGAAAATTTCCAAGCATGGAAGTATAGGATCTCACTGGTTCTTGAAGGGAATGAATTGGACACCTAGATAAGTGGAGAGGATCCAGTTCCAGAGGGAGATGAGGCTAAATCCTTACACAAGAAGAACTTGGTCAAGGCCAAGAGGATCACCTTATACCACAAGTGTCTTCCCTAAAGACACCTAAAGAGATGTTTTATTCCTTGACCAAGCTATTTGAAGGGAAGAACATAAATCATAAGATGACTTTGAGAAACCAGTTGAAGAATGTGAAGATCCAGAATGCAGAGACCATACAATCATACTTTACAATGGTCTCTCAAATCAAAGAACAACTTGAAGCAGTGGATAAAGAAGTAGAGAATACATAAATTGTGATAACCACATTGAATGGCCTCCCAGGATCAAGGGATTCATTCATTAGAGGAATGTGTGCCAAAAGGAAGTGATTACCTTTAGCAAACTCTAGGAAGAGCACACACAAGATGAAGCTCGACTCATAATAAGAGAAAGAGAAGATGAGAGAAACTGAAGATCTCACGGTTCAAAGAAGATCCCTCAAGCGATGAGGGATATGAAGAACTCAATTCTTGAAGAACCTCTTATCCATATTAGAATTTGGATAAGAAATGATGATGTCATGAATGAAGAATATGATGAAGCAGAAGGCCCAAGAAGGAGTCTACCCACGAAACGAATAAAAGATAACTATTCCATTGTCATTTCATGATATTGTTTTGCTATGCATTTGTTTATATTCAGTTGATGTATTATGCATGATAGAATGTTTGCATTAATATGGGTAAGTAGCTCATGGTGCTATACAACTCTCCATTGCTACTTATCTAGAATGAAACCTCTTTGCTGACATATTGGATTAGTGCACAATCTTAATGATTTCTTTGTAGAGATAGAAGGCATCTAGAAAGTTTCCGTGAGATATGGATAAATTTTGTATTGGCAAAAAATAGTTGCATGATTATATCTTTATGCATAAGAATTTTCCATTATGAATATTCCTTATGAAATGTTTCTAACCATACAACTAATGCATTTAACTTCTAGGAAATATTGCATACAATCACCTACAAGAAAAGAAGGATGAGACTTGTTCCGAAGAACAAGTGACGACAGTTCAAGAAAGAATCCAAGATGAAGAATAATATGATGACACTTTCAAATAAAGAAAGAGACCTCAGAGACACTCTAGTTATATGACACTGTTGAGCGACATCATTGATGCAGATTCTTCCAGTTATGAATAAGTAGCCAAGAAGAAAGGGAAGGAGAATACCAGTTCAAGAAGAATGATGTCTAGGATGCAGTATGGATACCTAAAGAGAAGTTCGTGGGATACAAGGCAAGATTCATAGCATGAGGCTTCTCACAAAAATAAGGCATACACTACGAAGATACATTTGAAACTATTGGAAGTTAAAACACATGACAGGAAGACTCATGTGTGAAAATTAAAGAAGGACTTGTACGAGCTCAGAAGGCACCCATGGGATAAGACATACATGAGGAGCTTAAAGATCAATTAGAGTGATGAAAATCTTAAACTTTTCTACAAGGTTGAAGATGAAAGCCTATGGAGGATGATAAGCTCATAGATGGGTGTGAGAAGAAATTTTGAAAAGGTTCAAGATAGAGGATCTTGGTATCCAGTGACCCTAGATGGATACATAGAATATTAGTAGCAGAGGAAGCTACTTGTCACCCTAGTACAGAATGTGTCAATGCATAGAGTACAAAAGGCAGAAGCAGAATGATGCTCCACTTCAAAGGGAGTGACTATAGAGGATCCTGAGATTCGACATGGTACGATAGGATGGACAACTTACTGATGGATCTGGGATTCACTAAGGGTAAAGCAGATTCCAACCTTTGCTTGAAGGTTGAAGGTGGAATACCAATGATGCTCCTGTTATATGTCAATGACTTGTTCCTAACATAAAAAGTGGAACTCATTAAAGTTGAAAGAAGGAGACTTGCTGTCGAGTTCGAGATGAAGGACTTGGATATGGTGCACTACTTTCTAGGCATGGAGGTGTGGCAGAATGCAGATGTAATCTCCCTGGGGTAAGGGAAGTATGCAGTGGAGATCCCGAAGAGGACTGCAAGGCCGTGACCACACCTATGGCATAGAACCTAAAGCTATTGAGTGTTTCTTCATTAGAGTCGGTTAATACCACAATGTATCATCATATGATTTGTTCCTTCACGTAACTGACAAATACGAGACCAGATATTTGCTTTGCTGTGAACACATTGAGACATGTTCACCTGATGGTTGCAAAGCATGCAGTGAGGTACCTGAAGGGTATAGTTGAGTATGGGTTCAAATATGATACGAATCAGAAGATTAACCTGGAGGGTTATGTGGATTCGTATTGGGTAGGCAGTGCCATTGATAGGAAGAGCACTTCGAGGTGCTACTTTAGTATGAGATCAGGTGTGATCTCTTGGTTTAGCAGGAAGCAGTCCTGCATGGCATTGAGTAAAGTTGAGGAAAAATATGTTGCCACTTGCTGGGATATTTGCGAGGTAGTATGTTTCTTTCGAAAACTTTTATTTTATTTGATTGATCTAACTTGAATTTTTGTATGATGCAGAGAGGAGCAGTGAAGCTCTAGTATGTGATCCAGATCAAGATCTCTCGAAAGAGGGAGTTCTAGCATAGCTGATGAGACATGTTGTCTAAGCATAAAATCCTGGCGAAGCTCATAGGTTGTGTTGTTCGCCGAATGCACACCAGCAGCAGAAATCAATTGAAAGTTGTATCCTCACTTAGGAAAGTGGGAGAGGTGTGGCCTTGGGGGCAAGCACAGAGCTAGGTATTGTCACCTACTCC
This sequence comes from Pseudotsuga menziesii, assembly GCA_001517045.1. Lineage (NCBI taxonomy): Eukaryota > Viridiplantae > Streptophyta > Pinopsida > Pinales > Pinaceae > Pseudotsuga > Pseudotsuga menziesii. The sequence continues at coordinate 308,943 of LPNX010266561.1, forward strand.
TAGCTCCTCCGTTTAGGCTAACTCCTAATGAATCCAAGGGGGGTAGTCCCTATAAAAGAGTTTTCTACGTCTCTTAAGTTGTTAAGGTGTTTTTTGAAGGTTGTGGATGTGGATGCGTGTATTTTAGGAGTTAATATGATTAGAAGGTGTTTGACGTATTATGAATGTGACACAAGATCAAAAAAGCAATCCACGTTGGAACGAGAGATTAAAAGATAAATTTAAATTCTAGACATCAATTAAGCATTCAATGATAACAATTATATTAAGCCATAGACAATTGATCATGTAATTATGCAAAACAAAACAAGGACCAGTGCCTTATGGAGTCAATGAAACTAAAATGCGCCAGAGAAATAAACACAAGTCTGGAATTTAAACCAATGAATGTTAGATTGTGCGAGTGCTCTTGGTAAGTTTTTAGGATTTTAATGGTGATCTTGCTTAAGGTGTCTGGGAATCCTAACCAGAAACACTTTCAGTGGCTCCGTTCGAAGACGTGATGGACCTATCTGGAATCACAAGCTAGGTGTTCAATAACTTAACGAGCGAGTGTCGAGATTGGGTTGCTCGACGCCCACACTTGGAATTTTCCCACTACCTGAGTATTTTATCGAGACAACGCCGGTGCGTTGGTTATGGGGTAAAATTTTTAATTATGTTGTTATTGTGGTCTTAGCAAGTCCGTTCACCATTCTGAGTACGAGCCCAACTTGAAAGTCGGCAGAGCATACTAGGTGAATGATGTCAATGAAGTAAATTAATTAGAGGGAATGTGAGTTGAAAGATTTTATTAAGTCAATTAATTAAACTCTCCGACAAAGAGCGGTCTTGACCTTGTCTTATGACAAAGGTTCAAAAGTCTTATCTAATCTAAATGCCTAATGCAAGGATGTGAAAACCTAATGATGCTCTCCGATAGAGAGTGCTCTTGACTTGTGTTACAGCAAGTTCAAGAGACTTTAGAGATTAATTGATTAACTTATTAAACAATATTATGCATGAAAGTAAAGTGAAGATGGTTAAACAAACTCTTCGACAAACACCACTCTTGATCCACCTTATGGTGAGATCCAAGAGATTTCTACTTTAAACAGTTGAATTACTTTATTGAAAGATACAAATTTAAGAGATGAAGCAATCAACTTAGTTAATAAATCAAATGGGCTAATCTAACAATTAGTATTCTAAGATAAGTAATGCAAGTATTATAAGCAAAAGCACATCTAATCTAAGCACATAAGAAGATAAGAACACCACAAACCTCCGCAAATGGGGGAGGCTGAGAGTGGGGACTTAAAAACCCCACTCAAACAAAAGATAAATGTTATTAAGATTTACAATGTACCTTTAGGAATTCAACCTTTGAAAGGAATTTTGAAATAAAGCAAGAAACTTCTTTTTTGAACTTATGTAAAAAGGAGAGTGATTTACTTTTTATTTAAAACTCTTTCTTTAAACTTGCAAAAAAGGGAAAAATAAGAAGATGGAAAAGAGCAAAAAAGAGGAGGCAAAAGAAGGCTGAAACAAAGGAGAAAGGAGGGGAGAAAGGGAGCAAGAAAAACAGGAAATTGAAAGCAAAAGAAGGGAAGAATAGGGCAATGAACTAGACAACCAATTAGCTGCAAAAAATAGAGAAAATGGGGCAGCGAAAGAAGAGGAAGATGGCTGTCATAAAAATGCAAAAATAGGACAGCGAACTAGACAATTAAAAAGCTGTAAAAAATGGTGAAAACGGGGCAGCAAACTAAGAGAAACACGGCTGTCATAAAAATGCAAAAAGAGGGCAGCGAACAAAAATAAGAAAAACAAGCACACAACAAGGTGGAAGGAGGCCAAATCCAACCTAGAAGAAGGGGAAGAAATCACTCAATAACAAACAAAAGGTGGGATCAACCTCCGAACAAGGTGACCACTAAAAGCACTAGTCCCGAAACCGTCCATACTAGCTAGATGCACGCAAGGATGCTAATGGGGAAAGATAAGTAGCCACAAAATTATGTGGCACTTGGGATCAAATCCCAAGCTAATTTCTCAGGTCAAAACAAACATGAGATACATGGAAATAATGGAGAGAAGAAAAACTTAGATTAAACCTAGAAAAAGTGACCGGAAAGATTTCTTTGTTTGATGATGGACGAGGCAAAGAAATTGTGCTTCTTGATCTTCTTGAAAGAGGATGACTTCTTGTGGAACCTGCAGAATGAATGCCAACCATAAAAGAGACCCGGTATATCAGAGAATACCTAAAAGCAACACAACTTCAAGAGAAAAGCATGGATTATAAAATATAGTGCTAGATTGTTAGCCTTCAACAATTATACAATCAAATGCTTAAGAATCAAGAAAGAAGGGTGAAAAGAAAGGTATCACCTAACAAGGTGAATAATGGCCAACAAAGATCTTCCACTTTGACCTCCAAAGTCATAAACTTTATTAAACCTTAAGCAAATTGTTACAATGAAAATTCTCCAGAGCTTCTATGCCAAAAATTATGGCTTAATATAATTGTTATCACTGAATGCTTAATTGATGTCTAGAATTTAAATTTATCTTTTAATCTCTCGTTGCAACGTGGATTGATTTTTTGATCTTGTGTCACATTCATAATACGTAAAACACCTTCTAATCATATTAACTCCTAAAAAACACCTATCCACATCCGCAACCTTCAAAAAACACTTTCACAACTTAAGAGCCGTAGAAAACTCTTTTGTAGGGACCAACTTAGTCTGTTCAATTTTTTAAGGTTATGTAGGATTTAGCCTTTCTTTGTGGAAGATTGTTTTTTAGTGTAGAGTTGTATTTCATGGATTACATATATTGAGGAGATTCAGTTCCATTTACAGATGCAGCTACAGTTTCATCAGTTTTAGCTGTTGACCCATATCCAAATGTATAGTTCGAGACCCAGCATCAGTGGAGGCAAAGAAGAAATTTTCTCTGTTTATGAAGCCATATGAGTACAAGCGGCCTCTATAGGAGCACCCTACCCATCAGCATCAATGCCATCCAGTAGTCCTAGATCTTGTTGCAGGCACAGAAAAAACAAAGGTTCATTTGTCATGAATGCATTTTGTTTATGTCTAAAGATAACATAGTAGGGTTAGTAGTGGCACAAGTGAATGAATCAAATCCAATACATAATGGAATAAAACCTTCCCATTCTCCAAGCCATCCATCCAAATATCCCAACAATTCCATCCTACCCATCACATGCCCATCCACCCAACCTCTCCATTCCATCCACTCATTCAGCCATACTAGTGAGCTAGAATGCATCAACAAAGCAAGCACCTAAGATACTTCACTTGAACTCAAAAAATTTAGAGAGAAGAACAAAATAGAGATCCATACTCCAAGGCCACAACATTTTCTTTGAGGTCAGAACTGTGCTTAAAACATGTTTTTGATTATGAAGACAAATATCTAATAGCTTTTGATCCAAACAAATCCAATTTACTAAAAAAAAGTCATAGTAGTTTCATCAACAGAGAAAACAACATTAATTCACTAGATCACTATTTTTCACCTGTATGTGTTTTTCTCTGCTATTTATCATTTTGATTTGTGCTAGGAAAGTTATCTTTTCTTTGTTTCTTGATATTGAAGCTCTGATTTTGTCTTTTTTCTTGTGCAGGTATATGTGTACCATTACAAAAATGAGAGAAAGGTGTTGGCCGAACAACAAAAAAGCCCCTGCATTACAAAGGATCCATTTTTCATCGGATAATTAAAGGCTTTGTAGCTCAAGTATGTCCTCTTGCTTGTTAGAACTTTGATTCATATGCACATTTTATATACTTGACGAGGATTTGATGCTTATATCTTTTCTCCCCTCAGTGATCCCTCAAGTCAAGTGTACAAATGCATAATACATTCATGTATACATCTATCTTCGGCATTGGAATTCATTTCAAATTGTCTTATTTGGATGAATTTAGTCCAGGTTTTTAATCTTTCTTTCTGGTTAGAAAGAGAGATTATATTATAGCATGTGTGTCGAAAAAATTTACATTGATTTTTCCTGAAACAAGGATGATACTTTGTTTTCATAAATGTGTTCTGTTTTTTATATATTTCGGCAAAAGACAGCTTAATGCTTGAAATTATACCGTGGATATTCTGTTTGTTATGTTAATTCTATGAAGGACCCATCTGCACTTGTTTCTTTTGTTTAGCAATCTTGCCTCTTAAGTGTTGCATACTACAACAAATATGTCACTACTGATGTTCTATGAGTCACTCTTGAGAGTTTTGGAATGTTGTATTACATATTCGAAGCTCCTAGGAATAAGGGAATAATGGAAACCTCTCACCATTCCTCACTTGTACCTTTGTAAAGCATTCACTTTATTTTTCACTAAATTGCTCATCCCCATGAACCATGCTGATGTCATTCCCAAACACCTTCTCTAAATTTCTGTTGTAATTTCTCAACATCTAACATCTTATTTGCCTTTCTATTACTTTATTTGTCTCCATGTTTAGGACTAGTATATTCAATGATGTAATAATTTTTACTTGTCCTGAATGGATGAATGTATTCTCCTATTGCTCTTGTTGCCGAGAGTTTTCTTCTCCCATGAGAGTTTCAGTTTTCTATTCCCTTCTGTATGAAATCCTGTTCCTTGTAATCTGCCTCACCCTTTTGATTCCGATGTTTATTTTGTGCTTTCCTATTCTTTCTTTCTACTGCCTCTATCATCATCTCAACTGTTCTTTCCTTCAACTGGTTTTGGTTTTCTCTTCTGTTTGCAACCTGGGGGATCTCTCATACCTTTTCCATGTGAGAGCCTACTATTCTGTTATCCTGTGCATATATACATAATTCAACTATGTTTTAGAGATAGTTTGTATAAGGTTTTGTCTCTTAAATGCAAAAACATGTTTCAGTTCCTATGAATGTTGCTTTTTGTTCCTTGTTTATTTAAGCATTAATTTGGCTATTTTCCTTACTACCTATCTACTCCAATCATTCTATGTTTGCATCTATGATTTAATCCTCATCTGTCCCTAAGTCACTTGATTCGTATCGATTTTCATTTGAATGTGTGGGAAATGAAATTCAACGAAAAAGGTTGTAATTGCAAAAAAGTTAAAATGTCATTATATTCTAAGTGTGCATGTGTCTGTAGTTCTCTTTTTGTCATAGCGGTTGGATCCACTTGTGAGAAATGAGTACTTCAATAGGGACTTTATGGTTTCTTAAGATATCCACATCTGGATGTAGTAGTTGAGTGGTTGAGACAAGGCATCACCATGCAAAAGACCCATATTGAAAACGTAGACAACTTAGATCTCTATCCATGTTGGACTGCGTGAATTTGATGGAAGTCTCCACTTGTAGAGTTTGATAAACCTGTACAAGAGTTGGCCTAGTAATCAAATTTGATATACCTTCCTCTGTTATGATTTAAATTGGGGGAGAATGACTCTCAAAAAATATTCATACATCCAAATAAAAAGAAAAACTAAATATATTATAACTTCAATTTTGACACAAACCTTTACTGAATTAGATGCAATATAAAAATTTATTAGAATAGCATTTGTATCAAAAGAGTATCTATCTATAACATTTATATGATTATATATATGATTCTGTCAAAAGTTTACCTGGTAATTAAATTTGATATCCCTTCCTTTGTTACCTCAAGGGGTTTCTATATAACATATTAGTTGTTTGAATCCTTTAAGAGCTATATTGAATACCTGTACCATATTGAGCTAACTAATACATGGGATAATTAAGTATATATTGACGTTTTAAAATGGATACTAGATAGATTAATCTAGGATTATTGATTTGATCTTTGTGTGATGGTTTTCAAAATATTTGGTGTATGTTAACATGTTGTTAAGAAGGTGGAATTGTATCCTTGGTATCATCTTTTTCTTTTCTTCCTTTTTTTGCTACTGGTGTACATTCAGTGGACAACAGGTTTCTCAGACATAAACAGTCATGTAGGTTGTCCTCGGATGTAATCATTCTTGGAGAAGCTCGTAGGTTATCCTTGGACGTAACCAGCCTTGATGTGTTTCTATGCTAGAAATGGTCAGAGTGAAGTTTGAGTACTTCAGGGAGAAGCTTGCTGTTCTCCAAATCAAGGTTCCTTCCAAGGGGAAGTGATGAGTCTATGTGCCTTTCTGACATGGTGGTAGGCGAGGCCTCCCATGGTCAGATGTAAGTGTTGTGCCTTTCTGACATGGTGGTAAGAGGGGCTTCCCATGGTTAGATGTAAGTGATGTGCCTTTCTGACATGGTGGTAGGCAGGGCCTCCCATGTTCAAATGTAAGTGTTGTGCCTTTCTGAGATGGTGGTAGGTGGGGCCACCCATGGTCAGATGTAAGTGCTGTGTCGTTTTGACATGGTGATAGGTGAGGACTCCCATGGTAAGATATAAGTGCAGTGGCCTACATCCAGTATGAAAAAGTAATGGCTATGTGGAAGTACATCCAACATGAAAAAGGGTTGGCTCTGTAGTGGCCTACATCCAGTATGAAAAAGGATTGGCTCTCTAGAGGCCCACATCCAGTATGAAAAAGGACTAGCTCTGTGGAAGTACATCCAACATGAAAAAGGGTTGGTTGTGTAGTGTCCTACATCCTATATGAAAAAGGATTGGATCTCTAGAGACCCACATCCAATATGAAAAAGGATTGGCTCTGTGGAAGTACATCCAGCATGAAAAAGGGTTGGCTCTGTAGTGGCCTACATCCAGTATGAAAAAGGGTTGGCTCTGTAGAGACCCACATGCAGTATGAAAAAGGAATGGCGCTATGGAGGTACATCCAGTATGAAAAAGGACTGGCTCTATAGAGGCCTACATCTAGTATGAAAAAGGACTGGCTCTGTAGAGGAAAACCTACATGGAGGCTAGGCCTACAACCAGCATGAAAAAGGGATGGTTCTGTAGAACTTCCAGTGACGAGAAGAATTGAGAGATAGCACCATTTGATCGAGATAGCAGAAGCAATGATGATGATGAGCCAGTGATGGTCCAGTGATGATCCAGCTTTGATGATGATCGAGTGATGATCTAGCTTTGATGATGATCCAGTGATGATCCAGCTTTGATGATGATCGAGTGATGATCCAACTTTGATGATGATTTAGTGATGATCCAAAGAAGAAGACTTGTATTGATGAATTGTGTCAAGAGAATACCTTCCTAGTTAAGAGGGAGTGTTGATGTATTTGTAACTTCAAAATGTATTCACTTGTATATATTGTATTTCATTGGTCCTCGATGCTGCTATCGGGAGAATCACTTGTATTTATTTGTACCTCGATGTTCCTATCGGGAGAATTACTAAAAGTCATGAGGAAGTCCCCTCTGTTATAAGTCGGGTCATTAGTACCCTAGTTGTGGTTACTCGAGCCTACATAACTGAGTTAGGATTACTCGAGCCTACATAGCTGAGTCAAATATTAAGTGAACGAAAGAGTATAAATAGAGAGTGAGCCTCTCTATTTATCACACACACACACATACCCAGGTATAGCACATGAGTGAGATTGGAAGTGCTGGCACAAGTGAGAGAGATCAGCTGTTGGAGATCATATTTATATTTTCAGGTTTTACTACTGCCATTGGTGCTCATTCTATCTCTAAGGAAGTTACGGGGTTTTTACTTTATGGTTTCCCCTAGGATAAATCTTTGTGTCTATTGTCTCTTTTGATTGGTTTCTGTGCATGTTATTCTCTCAGATAAGATCCTAAGATCATATTGTTTAAATGATAAAAATCTAACAAAGGGAAGCGAATTCCAACCCTCCTAGTAACTAGGGAGATCCCTCCATGTCACCAAGCTTCTAGAAATCACTCGAAGCTTCCAAATATCCATTCTAATCACCCCCTATGCACCTTGAATGAAGGCTAAGGGCACCAAAGGAGGTTTGGCGCATGTTGCAAGAGGGATAAGTGTGTCAGTGGCACACCCTATCAAGGTTATATCTGTGGCACCTAGGGTCAGGCGCTCTGTCAAAGAAGGTAAGGTGCGCTAGCCTACTTAAAGGATGTATAAATGCTAGGGACAACTTCAAACTCAGTGCACTTTAGCTAAGGGAACTTTAGGTATTTATGCACAAAGTTAATACATGGGTCATGATGATGAGATTTTGGTATAACATAATGCCCCCCAAAGCATGAAGCTAGAGGAATGCA
>LPNX010266561.1:324848-335621 GCA_001517045.1 Pseudotsuga menziesii
GGTAGCATCTTTTTCTTTTCTCCCTTTTTTTGCTACTGATATTAAATCTTGATATGTTTTTTAATATTCGTAGATCTGTTTTTATGATGTTTTTTTTACTATGTGAGTTGCCACCATATATTATTTCAAATGTTTTTTTTTAATTATTATGGTTAAATGACTAATATTTATATATTTTGCAGGACTTTTCAAAGAAAAATGGTAAAACACTTGCATCTGATTTCTCCTTCTGTACTCCTTCGTTGTTCCTACCTTAAAACAAAATCTCCCTGTAAATTAAATGAGTTTTTCTTCTAAAAACCTTGTATTCCCCTTTCCTCATTGTAGATTGAATGGTTGCAGGGCTGTTGAATACAAAGTTAATTCTCCTTTGACTTTAGGTTTGAGTGCCTCATTTTATAAAATGCTTAATGCACTAGGCCATTGAGTCTTTATTCATAGTTATGTTTTGGTTGTAGCATGTATGCCATCTATATGTCACTAAAGATATATTATCATCCCCTGTAGCCCTGTATTACTCACCTGCTTCCTTCTATTATATTATGCATAATGAAGTGGTGGATTTTTTTTGTTTCATCTTTGAAAACTCTTAACTAGATATAGTATTTATGATCATATTCTTGTTACTTTGAAACTTTGATGCTCCTTTCCTGTTCTTTGATTTGTGCTAAGTGGTACCTTTTTCTATTTGTTGTACGGTCTGCCCAGAAAGAAATATGAATCTGATCGTTAATAATCTCACTTTGACAACAAATGTGAGACAAGGGAAATTCATGCACCAAAATATTTTCCATTATGGAATCTGGATTTGGGGTGCAAGTCCCTACGTTGCAAGGATATCATCCTTCCTAAGTCTGACATTGCTTGGAAATGGTTGTGTTCTTTATAGGTCCCTTGCTTGTGGTTCTCTTATTGATGCCTTCTTAAATGAAAGATTACTAAACTACAGTTGCAGTCTTGCAGATCTTTTGTTGAGGTGTTTGTCTAATGCGACGAGCACAGCCTATGAGCACAACCTTCTAATGCGATCTTTTGTTGAGGTGTTTGTTCTAATGCGACGAGCACAACCTTCTAATGTGATATTTTGTTGAGATGTTTGTTCTAATGTAACTGCGATGATGAATTCAAATGCATTGTATTCTGCATAGTGGAAGAGGTCACATTCATGCTTGCTCGTCAGATGCCAGGAATACTGAAGTGACTAACCGATACCATGTGCCTGCTGCTATCTCGTGACTACCTGAAATAGAGCTGCCATGGATGCAACCAGGGCATGTTGTATGTGTAGGAAGAAACTGGATATTTGAGAGAGGATCAAAAGAAGATAACGGATGAGGCCATGGAGAAATCATCAGTCCTTGAAACACTTGATTACATTTATCGGGAATCTATCGCAGAAGAACGTAGTTGCATTTGCATTCCAGTGAATCCAGCGTACAATGATCAGTGGACAGAACTGATGATAAGACTTTTCATGTCTAAAGATAAGGAAAGTAGAGGAGTGAGAGTCATGGCTTCTGATGCGTTGGAAAATTACATGGCTTTGGGTGCCGAGGAAAATTACATGTCTTCTCACATTGTGGAATCCATAGGAGTCGAAGTGAGATATAGCCAGGGTTCTCTATTAGCTCCAAGGTTAATAAAAAGATTATTAAACCTTGCAGTGACTGGGTCGTTCAGAACGGATGGTTTCAGTGCCTCTTTACTGGTAAGAAGGGAAATAAGGAATTATCTTTTCGACAGTAAAGGAAATGGATTTGCTGCCAATGCATTTATAACCAAAGCTCGGGTCAAGTCGTCACAAGTCCAGTATCGTAGCAAAAATTAAGCGGACCACGAGGACATGAATGTTTCCCAAGTGCTCACGTTTAGAGGTAGTCATAGAACTCTGAAAACCTTATCGATTATAGGTGGTATTGTGAACTTGGGTTGCTCTATTTCTTGGGTTGTGCTCGTCGCATTAGAAGGAGGTGCTTAGAAGCGGGTTGCTCTATTGCTTGGGCTATGCTCGTCGCATTAATTGAATACATAGCAGGAGAAGCACTACAATTTCTTAGAAGCGGCTGTGATTCTTTACAGTATTAGGAGTTTATTCATATATTAAAAATACTTTCTTTGTTTCTGTATATCAATTTTAACTATGTAAGAGATCTATTTAGCATGTGCCTTGTTTAAGTGTTGCAGGTGGCTAAGCTTTAGAGAGCATGTCTGAATAATCCTGCAAAGGTGAACCCTTTCTTTTTATTTGAAATGGATCTAATATAGTTTTGAGTTATTAATAGTCGAGTCTGTTTTGTTCAAATACATGAAAAAGATAGGAGCTTTAGTGTGGTAGTTTTAAAATTCTCTATGCAATGTTTGAAGTTGAGCTCATTGTTTAAGGCAAAGAGATGATATGCACATCTATTAAGGTTGCCTAATGTCAATTATTTTTTGATCGTGCTGTGTCTAGGTATATGTTCCACTTTATCTGTTAAACTACAATTACGATTATTTTCCTTGACGTATGTGTTGTCATCTAATATGTAACAGCCTAAATTCCATGAGGTGTTTTACTCATCTTTTATTTTATGGATGTCTTCAGGTTGAAGTTTCTTCAAAGTACTCGACTGTGGATACATTGAAACAACAATATTTTTTTGTTCTTTCAAAGCATAAGGTTCACCTATTCTCCTTTTTGTATTTCAGGCATTGTTTTTCGCTGCCAATTTGCATGATTTTTGTGTATAGTTTGCCCTAGTATTTCTCCTTATTTTCCTATTGTGCCTTCTGTTTGATGCTTTAGTTGACAATTTATTATCAAGGACTTGTAGGTTATGACCCGATTTTAAGCTGCACATTTCATGTGCTTAAAATTTAATTGAAATTCTATACATATTACAAAGTTATTCAAACTTTTGTGCATTGATTGAAGGAAAATCTGGGTGTTTCTTGTCATGAGTATCTATTATTTTTTACCTTGTATTTATTAAACAAGATTGTTATCTTGTGTTCCTTTTAAATGATATGTCTGGAAGTACTACAATGGTTTTCTCTTGCACATGTGAATCTACAAGGTGCCTTGCTTTGATTCTTCGAAATCTTGGACTTGATGCCATTCCTATAAGTGGCCAAATGAGTTAGGTTATGCTTGTTTTTTCAATCAAAATAGCTTTTTTACTGCTTGAGTTGTAACGTAGTTCTACATTTTCTTAGTGATATTGTATTTTAGCAGTTGTAGTGCACCTACTAACTGTTTTTATTAATTTCTACTTGCAGCCAAAAAGGATAGGAGCTCTAAACAAGTTCAAGGTCGGACAGCGTAACATCCTTATCTCCACTGATGTTGCTAGCATAGGGCTAGATATTCCTTCTGTAGAGTTCTAATGGCCAGCCATGCACAGAGCAGGCTGGGTTGTACCATAGTTGGCCTCTGCCACTCTAGCACCAGAAAGAGAAGTCCATGCCATTTCTGCAATATAGAGCCCTCTAGAGGAGCTTAAGCAGGGGAATGAAAGGTTGGGGCCTGCAATAACAAATTCAGAACCAGCCAATGGTGGTCATAGGCCCACCCCTTGAGGACAACAATGACCCCCTAACTGAAGCATGTCTCATCCCATTGGCTGTCTGAGTTATAATTATTGACGTTTGTGCTTTTTATTTTGTATACCAGAATGCTAGAGTTTATTGTTTTTATGGCTTTCTGTCACCTCAACTCCTTTTATCTTTATTGTATGCCTCAGTGGCAGTTCAAATTTTTAGAGTGTGTTTGGGTGGATATAGTTGTGGGGCTTGGCTTTTCAAATTTTGATTTAGTTGGTGTTGGATGCTTGGAAACCACTTTTTATAATATAAAATGCTCAATATGTACATTGTTTGTATTAATACTTAATATTTTATTTTTAAAAAAAACACCCAAAACTGTCAACCAACTATTGTGAGGCTGAAACTTTAAAAGTAGTTCATGGAACTCACCATCCCTCATGGCTGTCAGCCAAAAGGGAAACCACAGTCAGAGTTATTGCAAATTTTCAACATCCGACATTTTGTTCATGTTAAAATCAATGCCATGCAAGTGCTTTCCCTTTGATGCCCCAAGTGGTGGACCAGTCATAGTCACACTATTTTTCAGTCCACGTGACTTTTGCTCCCATTGTTTTTTAAAGTCAGTGTTGTTATCGAGAAAGCAAGTGGGTTTAAGGATTAATTTCTTTGGTTTGCAATTCCATGAATAGGTATTGAAAGATACCAGCGAGTTGAAGGAAAATCTATCTGAGGTTGGTTTTTTTCCCATTTTATGTTTAATGGCAAGTTGAAGGAAAAGTTGTTCGAGGTTAGTTTTTTTTCCCATTTTATGTTTAATGGCTAGATGTTTTTGGACAATTTCCTCTAGCAGTCAAAATTAAAAGAAAAGGTTCAATTGCATCTAGCTGGCTCCATTCAACTCTTGACTGTTTAAGGAATACTGCTCCCATCCAAAGTTTTATATTTTCATTTTTAGAGAAAAATATAAACTTATGAGAAAAAATAATCTACTGAAAATTTTAACTTGTAACGAGGGTTAGATTTCAAACTGATGCAAAGCTACTGAGTAGTCATGCTTATGCTGCATATGAGTAAGCATTTGAAAATCCCGAATTTATAAGTGGAAAAATGGACATTTCGTAAGCAATGATATAGTTTCACCTTAAATGTCAAGCTAGCAATAGTGATGCATTGGTTAACAAGTATTGACCTGCCATGTTCATGCTTAAAATTCATATAGAGAACTAACTGCTAACATTACAAATGAAGGTACATTCTTGCAGTAAACACCAATTAGCCTAGGTTGCAGGGAAATGTATAGGGATCCAACTGATTTTTTGAAAAGTTAGGATCTACAGTATGTTGGTGTTAGGAACCCATGTCAATCCTTCTCTTTACCGTGTTAGTATATTATTGTGGACGCATATGCTTTGTAAGTCGTCCCATAGTAATTGTTGATCCATAGTTTGTGTTATTGTTGTTGGGCGCATATGCTTTGTAAGCCGCCTGTAGTATTTGTTGATCCATAGTTTATATTGGCCCATGGTTTTGACCCATAGTATTGGCGCCTATTTTTAGTATATAAGTGTGTGTTGAGGCCAAGGAAGGTACCATGAAGTTATTTTGTATTGAGCTTGCTCAAAGGAGGTTGCCCCCTCGAAGTGGCCTACGATTAATATAAAAGTGATTTTGAGTTCTGCTGCTATATCGTGTATTTTGATTACTTGTTGCTACAGGGTCCTCACATCTAGTATCAGAGCGCTTTCTTGGGCTCGTTGGGTGAAATTTCTGCCCAATTTTTTTTTTCCGCTTCTGTTGCAGGTTCGGATCTGGGAATAATCCCTATCCACTTAACTATGGGAAGTACTTGGGCAGAAGCCCTAAAACTCATTGTGAGGAGTACCACAGGAACCCTGAAGTAGCTGGCCCATTGAGAGGACCTGCCAGTGAAAAGGGCAACGACCCCTACCTGATTGACTAGTTCCCACCCGTGAGGTAAACCAAGAGCTGTCGTTTGTGGCCAAGCGGTTATCAGTTTTACCTGAGCCATGGAGTGAGGGGTACTGCCCCAATACGCAAGCTGTCAGACAGCATTGGTGGCCGAGTGAATCCCTTGAACCGATAGGAAGCCGCACATACCTGGGGTCCATATCTATTTTCAGTTGCACAATCACATATTTCCTCTGTCCAGAACTGTTGCCGGTCAATTCCGCGTCGTTGCAGATCCATTTGTTGCTGATCACTTCCGCGCTGTTACAGATTCCACTATTTCCGATCACTTTCGCGCCATTGCAGATCCAATATGATTGTGGCCCTTTTGAGAATGGTATTGGTTTCTCATTTTTTATTCTGGAAGGTTAATACTTTTATAGTAGTCAATCATATGGCATTCTTACTATAGTCTCATAATAATGGTATTTTAATGCAGGTCCATTGTCTTCTGTTTCAAGAGAATGGGTTCAATGGTGTGTTGAATTTGGAGTTGAAGCAAATGCAATTTTTCCTGTTCCTTATGACTGGAGGCTACCAACTTCGAGGTTGGAGGAGTGGGACCTTTACTTCCATAAACTAAAGTCTGTAAATCTTGAGGTGCTTGTATTTATTTTATTGGCATTTCTAAATCTTAGGAATGTATTTTTCAGTTGATTTGTATGTTGGTAATCTTATGCTTAGGTTAGTAGGGTCCATGTACATGCTATAAATTAAGTTCACTACTGTTGTCTATAGTCAGGTTCCTAATAGTAGTCTTTAATCAATCTTTGTGATGTTCATCTAACTTTAATGATCTAGCAAATGCATGGCCAAAAGAGTTTGTTTATATGATTATAAATGAGTTCTTTTTGCATTATTTATTCACTTGTCAGTGGTTGGATTTTATAAGAAAATGATTGTGTCAATCCTGATATGCCATTCTATAATTTATTAACAAAGGATGCTTCAGCTAATGGATGGTAATTAAAGTTAGAAGAAAATATTGTCAAGTTAGTGCAAATATAAAACCTATAAGACTTAGTGAAACATAGAGGAGAGGAAGACCTATTATGAAGGGGTATGAAATGGGAACCAATGCCACAACCCTAATTACTGTAGAAAAGGAGTAATAGTCATTGAAGATAGATACTTTGAAGACAAAACAAGATGATTTCACTACAGAATAATAACCATAATCGCTGCTGGAGAATGTTGACTTGTGTGCAAAAGAACATTGTTGCAAATTTAGAATAAAGTGTTTTCAAGCTAATGCAAAAGTATAAAACCTAGAAGACTTAGTTAAATATAGAGGAGAGGAAGGCCACATGACTACCTACTATAACTTGAATAAAACTCAGTGGAACTAGAGGAGGAAAAGCATAAAGAAAGGACTTGTTATGAAGGGGTATGTAACGGGAATCAATGTTACAGCTCTAGTTACTCCAGAAAAGGATAAACAATCATCAAATATAGGCAACTTTGAAACAAAACAGGCTTGAGAAAAAAAATCCATGTGTCCCAAGTCACATTCAGGGTTTCTTTTTTTATATACTCCCTTTTTGGGTTTTCATTTTTACTATCTGGGTTCTTGTCAACGCTCCTCTCGAACGTTATATCATGATTAAGAAGCAACATGACTATGAGAAATATACATTGTAGTTGGTTTTACAAATTTCTTATGTGTAAAGATTCCTCGTGAAAATGGTGAAGTTTCCAGTTTAATAGGATACACCTTTATATTTGTGGTTGGGGTTACTTCTATGACACAAAAAAATTTACATCTAAGGAATCCTTATATCTAGGATCTCATTTTTTCAACTATAAGTATTTTGTTTAAAAATAAATAAATCCCCGTTCTCTCAGTTAGCAAAATTTTCGTAGATCTATCTTTTTGTGTACCCATTTTGGAGTTTTCTTATCCCAACAAAATATTAATATCATTAATTTCTGTGATTCCACCATCATATTTCTCAAATGTGTACCTAGTTTAAAACATATCAATCTATACACCCGTTTATAGTTTTACTCTGTATATAAACATTTAGCTAGTGGCTTCTAGCAATTTTGTTTCACAAATTTATGTGTATCTAAGCAAAATTTTAGAGCCTTTTCTGTAGGTTCTCTACACGCTTCTTTCGCTCCCTGAAAGTTTTGTTTTTTCTGCATACTTATTGGGGTTGTGTTCTTTCATGATTTCTGGAATTGAAAATACAACTCTTAATTTGTCCATCCCTGGAAATGAATTTTCTTTCCAAGACAAGTATATCACTAACACATTAAAGAAGCATTGCACAGTCGACAAGTATATCACTAACACATTAAAGAAGCATTGCACAGTCTATTCAAGGACTATGGGGTAACCCATTAAATGATACCCCTGTAGATATTAGAAAACTAGCATGTATTTCCGGTGTCAAGTACCTTTTGTAATAGCTCACTACATGAAAAGACAATACACCTCATCTTTTGTAATAAACTGGAAGGGTGGTTGCAAGAAAAAATGATCCACATCATGATAATTATATCTTTGACACCTTTGTCTTATCTTTTTAGGGAATTAGGGTCTCCATGCATACATTTTTATCTTGAAATAATTTTAAATGGAAAGGAACCCTTTGTATACCTTTAATTTTTAACCATTGAAAAATCAAAATTTAACCACCCATGTTTCTTTCCCTCTCAACAGAATTGATATTATAGATGGAGAGGATCCACCCAAGACAAAGTATTCTTACTACTGAGGATTCTCAGATAAGGTTCCTTTGTTTATGGGCTCCTTGGGTCTTATTTGTTTCACATACCCACTTTTTTTATTGAGATTCTTAGGTAGATATATATATTTTTTGGTTTATTGGGCAGGCTGCAATCTATTGGATAATATTTTTCCAATTTTATGAAAAAACTAGTAGATCTCCCCAACTGGGATTTTTAGGCCTAAGCCCCATATTTCATACACTAGAATAATAATATTAGATTTGTATTAATTAATAGATACATAGAAATCTATTGTAGACAAATTTAGTCAACTAATCTTCTTTTTGTGTGAAATCATTTAGAGAATCTGGATTCTTGTTTGGAGGTTATTGGACTATTTGTTGATGTCCAGATATTTTATCTACCTCTGTTGTAAATAGGATTGTTACAGCATGTACATGATTTTCCTTAAATAAAGTTTATGCATATAGTCTTAGCAATTTGATGAGAGATCTTGTCAGATTTTGTTTGGGGCCAATATATTACCAAATAGCACATGCAAAAGCCTCACGATTTCATATAAATTGAACCTGCAACTTGTAATATGAACTTGACTGCCCTAACCATGCCAGGGAAGTAGGTAAGAGACCTCAATCTCTAATGCTATATGAATTCCATTTTTTAACAAAATGTTTGATCACTGTACATGTGGCATGGTGTTCAATTGTAGCAACTTGTAATATGAACTTGACTGCCTTGACCATGCAAGGGAAGTAGGTAAGAGACCCCAATATCTAATGCTATAGGAATTCCATTTTTTAACAGTATGTTTAATCATTGTACAAGTGGCATGGTGTTCAATTGTAATCAGTACTACATGAATGCAAGGGTTCAACAACACAAGGCCAGTGTATATATCATATTCATGCCTCTTTGTAGTCATTTATACCATTTAATTGCAACTATTAATATCTGCGATAGTATTTAATTGTTATTTATCTATGTTAGACAAGTGTTTTATAGATTCCTAATTCGATTAGAGTATCTTTGTTTCTAGGATTACTGAATTTTCTTTACTAACTAATGGTGTAATTCCATTCCCATGCTGAAAAATCTGCAGGGATTTGCAGGTTTTTTCCACCACTATGCATCCAATCAGAACAATAGATTGCCTACACCTTTCTCTAGAATACTTTCACTATATAAAAGAAAGGTAACGATGTGTTCCTTACCCTGCATTGCCAATTATTTTGTGATTTTTTGTCCATCCTAAGATCATTATGGGAGTCAGGCATTTTCTGATAAAAGATAACATTACACAACGTTCAAGTATATGATTTTACAAGAGTTTCCAATTTCCTTTTAGGTTTTTATTTCAAATTTTTTCAAAGGCAGGGACTTTGTTGTTGGAAGCCCTTGTTGTTGTTATCTATTGAACATTATAAATAATTTGCTTCATTGTTTTTCTACATTACACTTCATTGTTTTTCTACTTTCCAAGTGAGATTTTTTTCTTGGATTTTGTAGGAGTGAACTTAACTAAGTGGGCCATTGAGTATGAAGAGCCTATTTTTGAGGCTTTTCCATTGAGTATGAAGAGCCTGCTACTGAGGCTTTCAACCTGATAAGTATGGGTTAATTGAAGCTGTCATGGGATCTAAGTATGACTTAGCAACCAAGTACAAGTGGGATGGTTTAGCCATTGTAATATTTTCAAAAGTCATTGATGTACTAGATGATTTTCATGTAAAGTTACGTGGAGATAGTTTTTGAGAAAACCCATATTTATTGTAATACTCAAAAATTTCATATAATATAATTTGTGTGGTTTAAAACTTATATGGTTGTATTTTATATTATTTATAAATGTTGTAATTAACTAATTAATGTGACATTGCATAATCCGCATGTGTATTAGATGATGATAAATAGTGTATGATTCTTTTTTTTAATTTAAACATAATATCATATTAAAAATTTATATTGATTAATAATGGACACCATTAAAACTACTAAAATATAATAACCACAAATAAAATGACTAAAAACGACTAAATTAGTGACCAATAAATGAAATTAATGACCAAAATTTGCATATAAAATGACCAAAAACTGAGAAATACATGACCAAACAATGAGATATAAATGACAAAAAAACCAACCAAAATTCACATATCAATGACCAGAAAACAGTTTTGGTGGCTAATTTACGGTCTTTTATTACGTGACCAAATTTGGTCATATTCTGGTTTGTCATGTGGTCATTAATTTGGTCATAAATGTGGTCATATATTTGGTCATTGATTCCAATATATGACCAAATTAATGATCAAATATATGACCAAATTAATGACCAACCGACAAGCTATAAATGACCAAAACAAAAAAGACCAATTTTGGTCGCATAATAAAATATCGTAAATTAGCCACCGATGATTGCCAAACCAAAAGTGGTAATTGATATGCGGGTTTTGGTCATTTTTTTGGTCACTAATCTCTCATTTTACACTACTGAACTAAGCAGATAGAATCAGGATTCAAGTTTGAAAAACTTGAAAATATGTTGCTGCAACCTTCATCTCTGTGATGTAGCAAAGAAGCATG
>LPNX010266629.1:0-135254 GCA_001517045.1 Pseudotsuga menziesii
TTTTCGCTTTTACCCTGCACAACTGCTCCTTCATTTGCAAGCTCTGTAGGGAACTCATGCCAAAACAAGAAATAGTTCCAGTCTATGCCCCTTTTCTTCAACAACTCCTTGATTATCAAAGTCACGAGGCCCTGGTGGGAGATTCTGCTTGCCACTTTGCTCGGTCTAGCCTGAACCTGCTTCGCCATTTTCGTTAGGGTTTTGTGAAAGAAAAATGGCAGATTTATACTTACCCTTCCTGTGAAGTGATTTAATAACTTAAAATGATAATGCAGCACCCTGTGATATCGGCCCTCACAGGTTATATAAACGAAAATGGCCTTCAACAAGGTTTGCCATTGTGGTTCGAGGAAAGTGATGGGAAAATCTCTTCTCTGAATGGTCTCCTTGTGAGCTGGTAGAAGGTATGACCTGAATTCAATGTCTGAGGCCTTAGTGGTCTTAAACCAACTTTGCCCTGTCCTGGGGAGGCCTGTACACTCAGCTATGGCTGCCTCGTTCACATGAAACTCTTCTCGGCCAAACTTCACTGTCTTTCCATTGTAACTCAGAGCGAAAGCTTCGGCGAGTGGTTGGTTGAAACTGGTGAGCTTTTCACAATAATCGAACACTTGCGCAGTTTTGAAGTACTCTGCTACTTGTGGGTGAGACTCAAGGTACCACACTCCATCAAGCTCTGTTCTGAGTGGTAAACCCATTTTGGCCATGAGCTAAGCCTTTGCAAAGAGGTACCGTGATTTTTTTTTGATGAAAAGGAACTCTTGGATTTGAACCAGAACTCCAACTGCGCGACAATATAACAAAGAGCCTTGGGCCTGTTTGCGATGCTTTAAGATACCCATTGAATGAGCTTAGCGGGTAATCGCCTATGGAATCGCCCAACTTCGTGTGCAATGATGATTCGATCAGCTCCACATGATCTTCAGATGCTTCACATTATGAGCTCCCCTGGTGAATGATGGATCCGTCGGCTTCGAATGGTCTGGAGCTATGTATCATATCTTGAAACCCCTGCGTAATCCTGTGTAGTTAATGACACGGCGTTTCACGACTTGCTTTCAGCAGTAAAACGCCATTAAACTTCATGATGGTCGTGTGAGATGCATTCTGATCTCCTCCTTGGCGGCAAAAACCCACAGGCTCATTTGATGTGAGACTGAGTACGGACACGTGCTCTCCCTTTTTTAATTTTTTAATAATGAGACGTCCACGCCCTTTTGACAGCTAATCATAACTTAGCTTAATCCTTCTAGTCGCCAAGACTGGGCTCGTTTGGCAGCTAGCGTGAACTTGATCCTTAGTTCGATTCTCCCGGCTGCCATAACTGAGGTCTTTTGGTAGTGAACCTAGTCTCTACAAAACAGAGTTAACTACCACAAGCTGTTTTTTCAAAATTTTGAAATTAAGACTCAAAAAATTTGATTTTTTGACTTAGTAATGAGAAAATAAAAGATTTTTTTGACTCAAACCTATCACCTAAAATAAAAGAAAACAGACTGGTTATTTTAGGAGATAACAGGTACCATGTATCCTACAAGGGGTATCCGCGGTGCCCACTTTTAAGGTTTTAGGGCTTGCCATATCAGCCCAAAACCCCACCAAAACTCAAAACAAATGATATGAAATGAAAGAGAAGGGTCTTAGCTGTTACCTGCAACTGACGATTCTGAAAAAGGATAGTGGAAACTCCCGATATCAGCTACGGAAGATCTGGCTAAAAAAATGCTCCAAGTGCTCTCTGCTATAGGTAAATAGTGAAATGATTTGATTTTTTACTATTTACATGACTTATATAGGTATTTTTGGGTCTGACATACTATAGTTTTGATATAAAATCATATTTTAGTAAAAGTTTATCTGTCGTAATCCCTTAATGCTAGTTATGAATGCATTTAACACTTGTTTTGATTTGATTGTAGGATAAGAGAACTATCGTAATAAGCTTTGGAAGTTTGTTTATGGATTTTTCACACTTTCATAAAACGGAAAAGGTTGGTGAGCGTTTATTATGACACTTTGTCACGCTTGTTAAAATCTAGTATCAAAGTTTCGAGTCCATTTTAGTTTCTTTCCAGGCTCGTTAAAAATTGACATTGTGTAAAGAGGCATCATGGAGTCTTCTTTTCACCTCTTTTTCAGACTCCTTAAACATGAAAAGATCATCGAGTCCGTTTTTTATTCTTTCCAGGCTCGTAAAAATGACATTGTGTAAAGAAACCTCATGGAGTTCTCTTTAAACTCTTTTCAAGCTCCCTAAATACGAAAAGATTGTCAAGCGATCTTGTCTTCTTCACGCTTGTTAAAGTATTTGAAGAGTCATCCATCCGACGATAGGTTATCTCTTTTTCGGTTCAGATAGGACTATTTATGAAAAAGGAACACTACAGCCAATCATGACTAGAAGAGTTCCCTAAGCTATGATTTTTTACTTTTTTGGGCCTTAGGGACTAAATCATATGAAAAAGGACCCCTTTAGAGTCTTCTTCTTTATTCATTCAGAATCTCTAAATATGAACGATACCGAGTTTTCTTTCAGTGGACTCATTAAATCAAACATTGAGAGACCTGTCTTGGGAAAAAACCCCTCCTCTCTCAGGTTCGTAAAATATATGAGTCTAGACTTGTCTTCCGACAAGATATATCAAGTGTTTGTTACCCTCTTTGAACTCGTCAAACCGAAAAGAGGCACTCATCGACCATGATGGGGGAAATGGGAAGGGAATCATTTTGCAAATAATGGCAGTTGGTTGTCGTTACCTTTAAACATGGCACTTGTCTGCACATAATTTTAGTCAATTGGGTATTCAGCTGATCTCCATGATGATCCACTTTCATGAGTCATGTCACTCCTTTGAGTCTTTCAAAAGAATGCATTGTCCACTGTCGCATTGTGTGTCTGTCCTGTCTAGTCATGCTGTCAAGTATTTTGTCATGCCACCCAATGTTCAAAGGGAATTTGAAGAAGTTTCACCTCTGCAGTCTCCATAGTCTTTGTGTCAGTATCTTTTGAGTCAGTCATATGGTTACTACATTTACATCATTCCAGAACTATGTTCCAAGTTTCGTGTCGTCGATGTGGGACTCATCATCGCCCTCCTTCGATGAGACTATTCCCGTCGAAATCAGCTCATAATATGGGAAATAGTCTTAGAAACAATACTTAGTACCTTGAGATATGTATTCCTTAATGACATATTCTATCGCTCTCGACATAGGTTCACATCGTTGACCTTTGATCGATATAATCGACTGGGTGTTCAACATCAGGACATCTATTCACACTCAGTAGATTGTACTAGGGTACCTTGGGAATCATTGACATTAATGGTGATCTCCCTCACACTTGTTAACAGTTCAGATCATTGGCCGGTAATCAAGTGGTTTTTACCATGTTCGACTTCAGATCATTGTAATCACATGGATAGAATCGTACTTTGTGGAAGACAAGACGAAGACCCTGGGTATTTGTTTAAAGCGCTCATTGCTTTTCCCTAGGTTGCGATGGATTTTTGTATATCTAGCATGGATCCACATTTGTATGGTCATGGCTATGCTTGAATTTGCGTCTATATGACATAGATCTACATTGTATGTCTGGTAGCTATGTCCAAGTTTGAGTCCTCTATCACATGGATCTACGTTGTTTTCTAGTAGCCATGCTTATTTATTCCTTTCATGGATCTGCCTTGTATGGGTTTGTAGCCATGAGTTTCGTTACTTGTGTCTATGAGTCAACATACCGATGTACTACAGATTCCTACTTGATGACACGCTCTGATCGAGCCAACATTTTCATCTCATGGCGAGGACTTGTTCTCTCAAATCTCTCATTTATCTTATACCTCTAAGACTCATGCTTTGGGGGGCATCCTGTTATACCAAAATCCTATCACCATCATGTGATAAGACATTTGACATACCTACTTGCCCTAAATCCCAGCTCTTGGAGTGGAAACTCATTCTAATTGTCAATCTTCCATAAACATTCCCATCACTGTGCTTCCTCTGTTGTCTAGGAGCGGTACCTTGTTCGCATCGCCTATCCCTTGTTGTCCACAAGAGGTGCCACCACTTATGGCCCTTAATCCATAAGTGTTTCTTACCTGAACCGCTTTTCCATTGAAGGAGAAACATGGTACCCTGGGTAAAAAGGGAAAAAGAGAAGTTTCTTGAGGATTCTAGATGATAAGCCTTGTGTCCTCCCTTATCCCTACCATTGTGGGTTAGTTGAGCTCGATATCCCTCATCCTAGGATCTTAGAGGCCACCTCATCCACTAATCTCTCAACCTACCCTATCCATTGAGCCTTATAAATACAAGCTCATATCCATGGTTGAGGGGAGAACTCTTAAGGTATTGTTATGCTGTTGGATTAATCACTTGGCCCAAGACCATTTGGAGAGCATAGAGAGCTAGAGTCAGAGCTTATGGGGATGGGAATGCTTGGTTTCATGGAGATGCATGTCAACACTAAGGCTTGGTTGTAAACTTCTTCATATTTCTATATTAATGCAAGTTGATTTTTGTCCCACATATATTGTTATTGTTTGATTTGACATGTATGTTGTTAGATTCTTTAGTCACTAACATGGATTAGTAGATTATATTCTGGCAGTTTCTATGTGTTTGCATGTTGGAGCTTATTACAGGTACACATGGTAACTATCAAGGCATTAAATTCTAGGTATATACAGCGTCCAGGGAGAGTCTTCAACCTCTGTCCTCTATTTGTTTTGGATCTGAACCATTCGGACCAGTGGAACAGCTTGCCGTCCGCAGAAGGTGAAATATTCGAGCTAACACCCTGATGTACTCAAACTTCACTCTAACCATTTATAGCATAGAATGACATCAGGGCTGATTATGTCCAAGGATAACCTGTGAGCTTCACCATGACCGATTACATCCGAGGAAAGCCTACAAGATTGTTTACGTCTAAGCAACCTATGAGCTTCGCCAGGATTTTATGCTCAAACAACCTATCTAACTGACTATGCTAGAACTCCCTCTTTTGAGGGATCTCGATCTAGATCACATACTAGAGATTCACTTCTCCTCTCTGTATCATACAAAAAATTCAAGTGGAACATATTTTTCCTTAGCTGTACCTAGTTTCATAGAGGACTCCTTCCTGCTAAACCAAGAGATCACACATGATCCCATACTGAAGTAGTACCCCAAAGTGCTCTTCCTATCAATGGAACTTCCTGTCCAATCTGAATCCACATAACCCTCCAGTTTAATCTTCTAATTTGCTTCATACTTGAGCCCATAGTCAACTGTACCCTTTAGGTACCTCACTGCATGCTTTGCAACCATCAAGTTAACATGTCTCAAATCTCTTAGGGACATCAATTTGTTAACAACAAAGAAAGTATCTCATCTCGTATTCGTTAGGTACATCAAGGACCCAATAATCTAACAATACATCGTAGCATCAACCGACTTTGATGAAGAAACAATCAATAGCTTCAGGTTCGATGCCATAGGTTTGGCCATGCCCTTGCAGTCCATCATCCCGAACCTCTTCAGGATCTCCACTGCATACTTCCCTTTTCCAAGGGGGATTCCATCCACACTCTACCACACATCCATGCCTAGAAGTAGTGCATCATATCCAATTCCTTCATCTCGAACTTAGCAGCAAGTCTCCTTCTTGCAAAGTTCCTATTTTCTATCAGGAACAAGTCATCGACATATAACATGAGCATCATTGGCCTTCCACCTTCAACCTTGAAGAAAAGGTTGGAATCTTCTTTACTCTTAGTAAATCCTAGCACCATCAGTAAACTATCCATCCTATTGTACCATGTCGAACCTCAGGATCTTATGCAGTCACTCCCTTTGAAGTGGAGCATCATTCTCCCTCTACCTTCCATACTCTATGTATTGAAACATTCTGTACTAGAGTGACAAGTAGCTTCCTATGCTACTAGTATCCATCTAGGGTCACTGGATACTAAGATCTTCTATCTTGAAAACATTCTTCTCGCACCCATCTGTGAGCTTGTCATCCTTTATAGGCTTTCATCTTCAACCTTGTAGCAAAGGTTAAGATCTTTGTCAGTCTAGGTGATCTTCAAGCTCCTCATGTATGTGTTATCCCATGGGTGTCTTCTGGGCTCATACAAGGCATTATTTAATTTGCACACATGAGTCTTCCTGTCATGTGTCTTAACTTCTAGTGGCTACAAATGTATTTTCATAGTATATGTCTTCTTTCTTTGAGAAGCCTCGTGCTACGAATCTTGCCTTGTATCCCACGATGTTTCCATTTACTGCATGATGGATCTTGTAGATCCATATGGAATATAATACGTTCTTCCCTTCAAGTCTCGATACTGCATCTTAGACATCATTCTTCTTGAACTGGTACTCTCCTTCCCTTTATTCTTGGCTACTTCTTCATAGTTTGGAAGGCTCTATATCAATGATGTCACTCAACAGTGTCACATAACTGCACTGTGTCTAAGACCTCTTTCTTTCTTTGAAAGTATCGTCATATTATTCTTCATTTTGTATTATTTCTCAAAATTTTGTCACTTGTTCTTCGAAACAAGTCTCATCCTTCTTTTCTTGTAGGTGATTGTACGCGATCCTTCGTACAAGTCAAATTCATTAGTTATATGGTTGAAAACAATTCATAAGGAATATTCATAAAGGAAAATTATTGTGCATAATGATATGATCATGCAACTATTTTAACCAATACAACATTCATCCATATCTAACAGAAACTTTCTAGATGCCTTCCATCTCTACCAAGACATCATTGAGATTGTGCACTAATCCAATATGTCAGCAAAGAGGTTTCATTCTAGATAAGCAGCAATGGAGAGTTGTATAGCACCATGAGCTACTTACCCATCACATGCATATTAGTAGCATACTATCATTAATGCAAACATTATATCATGCATAACACATCAACTAGAACATGATCATCCCCCTAGATGAAGCTTAAGAATTTTTTGCGAGTAAGGAGGCTCATGGATCACACCTAGGGTTTTACCTGCTACGCCCAGCCGCAGGGGCCCTCCTAGCTCTCTCCATGCAAGGGTGTGCTAGTCCTTAGAGATGCTGGGCCCCCTTTGGCTGCTCAATGGTAGAGACAGGCCCTTCAGGTCCCGTTATAGGTAATATCTCTGCAACAGCTGAGAACGAGAAGTAAGCCAGTACTTCAAATGACTGGAAGCATAGAGTGGGGGGATATCCGCCTAAATCTCCCACCATCCCTGCAATCCATATCATATCTGAGAAGGTCAGGGGAACGATTGAGCTCTGGAAGGAGAAATCCTTGATCGAGAAGTTTGTAGGGATCTTGCCCAAGGAAAATGATCTAGTCAAATGGATCAATAGTGTGTGGAACCCTAAAGGCCACTATGACCTGCAACTCGACTCCAAATTTTTTTTCACTATTATATTCTTCAACTAGGAGGACCGTGATCGCATCTTGGAAGGAGGCCCCTACTTCTTTTTCTCAGCGGGTCTCTACCTTCGCCCATGGAAGGAACGCTTCAACCTAGAAATTGAAGACATGACAATTTCCCCTTTCTGGATCCGCCTCTTCTCTCTGCCAGGGGAATACTAGGATATGGACACCCTGAAGGACATAGGAAATACCTTAGGTGAATTCATAAAGGTTGTAGAGCAAACCAAGGCCCAAAGGTATACCTCCTTTTCCAGAATCTGCGTCTACTTTGATCTTTCCAAGGAACTTCCATAGGCCATAAGCCTTAATTGAGACGATGAAGAATGGATCTAGCCCATAGACTATGAGTAGATCCCCTTTCGATGTCGACAATGCCATGAGTACAACCACTTAGGAAGAAATTGCCCCAAGATTTCCCTGATGGCTGCCTCCACATATCAACGGGAAGTGGGAGCTGCGGACAATGATGGTTTCACCCAAGTAAAGAATAGAATAAGAAGTAGAGGCGGCAGGGAATCAAAGGCCAAAAACGACCTGGAGGTAAGGGAAAACAAATCCAAAAACTCCTTCACTGTCTTAGGGGATAGAGCAGATGAAGACATGCCCAAGGACAAGGAGGAAGTGGATCAGCTAATGAAGGATACTAGTGCCTCAGAGAAAGAGGAAACCAAACAGATGGAAATAGTTGAAGAGGAAGAGGATGAAGAAATGGAGCTAGGAGAACTAGATCTGGGCGATAGAAGCCAAATGTGGAAAGAAGGGTAAAGGCTATGTACCCAAGTGACAAATCAAGCTCCTCCAAGAAGAAATAATCAAGGCCAAGGAGCATCTGAACCTAGGGATAGACCCAGATCCACAAAAAGGAAACAATAGGAAGTCTCCAGAAGAGGAGCAACATAGAGGGAGAAAAACAAACAAGCAGTGCATTGCAGAAGTAGGAGTTAAACTCATTGAATCGGGCCAATACCCAACGGTCAAGGAGGTCTTCTCTAAAGTCTCCAAAGTTCACCAATGAAGTTAATTTCTTGGAATATCAGGAGGTGTAGTAACCCCAGGAAGTGGAGGACTCTTAACATGAAAATTAAGCAAAAAAACCCCAATATTCTTCTCCTCTAGGAAACTAAATGTAGATGTGCAGGGTTGGAAAAAATCAGAAATAAAATTTGGAAGGGAAGCAAAGTCATGGAACTAGATTCTCTTGGGAAATCAGGTGGTATTGCAATTTTCTGGCGCCCCTAGGTGGTGGGATTCACAGAATAGAGAGCCAATAATTTTTCCCTCATGGCTTATTTCCAGCACCTTGATTCAGGGGTGAAGGGTGCAATTGTTAATGTTTATGGCTCGAGTAGCTTCCATGAGAAGCAGGCCTTCATTGAATTTCTCAACTAGACCAAGCACCAGTTGGAAGGGGTAAGTTGGGTAATTGGTGGGGATTTCAACCTCATTGCCAACCTTGAATAAAAGAAGGGAGGAAGAAGAACTATGGACAAGTACCAAGAAGCTTTCAACGATTTCTAGACCCAAATATCCTTTGTGGATATGGAAACTGGAAATGGTTGGTATACATGGAACATCAAATGAGGTGGAGAGAATCTGGTGGCTTCTTGCTTGGATATATTCTTGGTCTCAGAGAACATAGTCCACAGTACGGGTGAAATCATGGCTGACATCCTCCCTGCTGTAGGATCTAACCATTGGCCTATCAGCCTAAACTGGGATTGGTCTTGTTCTACCCTGAGAAAACTGTTCAGATTTGAACAATTCTAGATGGAACACAAGAACTTCAAATATGTTGTCCACCAGTGGTGGCAGGAGATGGTCCCCCCCATAGGTACAACCATGTACCGTTTTCAGCAGAAACTCAAGACTCTCAAGGATAAAATTTGTACCTGGAACAAAGAAGAGTTTGGTAACATTTTTTAATATAAAAAAAGGATAACTACTAAGCTAGAGCTCCTCAGTTAGAAGGGAATGGAGGAAGGATGGGATGTAGACTTGCAGCAAAAAGAGAAATAGCTATGGGAACAACTGGAGGCAAGATAAATGAAGGAATTCATATACTGGAAACAAAAATCCAAGGTCAAATGGTTGCAAGATGGGGAAAAAAACACCAAGTTCTTTCATAACTCGGTGCTCCAGAATAGGAGTAACTCTAGAATCCAAAAACTTAGATAGTTGGATGGCATCTAGATTGAAACTAGAGAGGAGATCGAAGAGGAGCTTTCCCACCATTTCTCAGAGATCCTCTATGAACATGGCCATGACAGGGGGAGAGACATAGCCAAACTCACACACTTAATCCCCTCCATTATCACTAGGGAAAATAATGCGATTCTCATCAAGCTGATTTCTATGCAGGAATTTGAAGAAGCAGTAAATCAAATGGCATTGGGAAAATCCCCTGGCCTAGATGGCTTCACTTCCAATTTTTTTCCTCCTTTTTTGGGATATGGTAAAGGAAGAGGTTGTGGAAATTGTCAAAGAATATAGAATCAAATGGGGGGTTCTCAAAGCTTTCAACGTGACCTTATTATCCCTTATCCCCAAGGAAATGGAAGCTGAAAGTTTGGTAAAGTTCAGGCCTATAGCTCTCTGTAATGTGATCTACAAGATTATCTCCAAAGTGATTTCCAATCGACTGAAGCCCCTCCTCCCTACCTTGATCTGCCCTGAACAATATAGATTTGTGCAAGGTTGTCAGATCCTTGACGGGGTCATCCTCATGCATGAAGCCATTCACTCCCTCCAGAGCTCTCGACCTCCAGCTATGATGATCAAGCTTGACATAGCAAAGCCCTTTGACAAATTAACTTGGAAATTCATTAGAAAAATGTTGGAAGCATATGGTTTTTTCCAAGGATGGGTAGAGTGGGTTATGGGACTAATATCCACCCCTTTTCTCATCATCCTTGTAAATGGAGCTCCAACCCGCATCTTCTAATAGTCTAGAGGTATCAGATCAAATCATTGTTACAGGCTATGCCCATATACCTGTTCTCATTCCTCTCTACCCCCAAGCCTATCCTCCATGAAATCCAAATCCTTCAACGTAATTTTCTGTGGGGAGGCCAAGCAAAAAAAGGCCAAATTCTCTCTAGTAAGATGGGACAGCATATGTTGGCCCAAGTTGATGGGGGTCTTCGAATCAGAGATCCAGAAATTATGGTTGAAGTCCAAGGTGCGAAATTATGGTGAATATGGGTAACCCACACATCCCAACCATGGGATAGACTATGGCACATCAAATATGGCCAAGATAGGCCTCTCTCCCAGTTAATTCGTTTCAACGAAGAACAGTTCAGATCCCCCATATGGACAAAGGCCAAAGGAGGTTGGCACCTGGTGCAACGTCATAGTTTTTGGGAAATTTGCAATGGTAGGAATGCCAAATTCTGGGAGGATCCATGGAACCAACTCCCATAGCTCAGAGATAACCCAATATGGGACCCTAATCAGGAAAATGCTATGGCGGCTAGCAAGATACAAGTGCACCACTTCTGGCATGATAGAAACCTTAATTGGAGGAGGTGTTGGAACTTCATAGATAGACTTGATCAAATGGATATGGCCGACTGGGAGGCATTTCAGGAGGCAATTCTCAATCGATTCATCAGTATCAAGGAGGGATCGAACATTCTGATATGGGGATATACTGACAGGGGGATGTTTAGCATCAAGGAAGCATACAACATCTAAATCGAAAATCAAATAGAGGAGGAGGAAATTTGGAAGAAGATTTGGACCCTGAATCTATGGCCCAGGGTAGGCCTCTTTTTCTGGCTAGTGGTTAAGGGTCATATCCTCACCTGTGAAAATCTCTGAAAGCAAGGTGTCCAAGGACCATCCCAATGCTGCATGTGCTCCCAAGTGGAAGAAACCATGATTTACCTTCTCGATTGCTGCCCTTTTGCTGCAGCCATATGGGACAAGGGGGTCGTTGGATTCTGAAGAAGTGATAGGAAAAGAGCTCAGCCAACTAGAACCCTGACTGACTGGAATCATACAGCTTTTAAAAACAGAATTATCAGGACTATATGGAATGCATTACCAGGAATGACCATGTGGTTCCTATGGAAGGAAAGGAATGGGATAATATTTCGGGACAAGAGCAACATCATTGAGAAGGTTTGGTAGACGGTGAGGGACGACCTCCTCTCCTCCATTAGAAGCATGCAATGGCACGATGAGGACAAGCTTATCCCAGCAGACGAAACTCACATCGTGGAATTTTGGGGGATCAACAAAACTCAGATGGCAGGGTTCCATTGGTGAGACAAGATCATTAAACCTTTGAGCCCAAATTTTTGTTCGGCTCCACCCCATTAGGTTTTCAAGTTCAACTTCAACGGGGCATCCAAGGCGAACCCGGGAGATGCGGTCTATGGTGCATTATGCAGGGACTACCAAGGGTGAATCCTTTTCATCTTCTTGGGAGCCATCGGCTAGGACACCAACAATTCCACTGAGCTATAGGGTCTGATTCAAGGCCTAGAATGCCTGGTTCATGGAGGTTGCTTCCCCACTCTAATTAAGGGAGACTCCAACATCATGATCTAGGTGGAGAAACATTTAGCAAATGGCCACATCAGCGGAAAATTTTCCACCAGCTGGATGCTCGCTGGTTGCCTCGAGTCCCTCCATGATCTGCTCCTCGCTCATACAACTATCTCTTTCAGCCACATCAGAAGGGACGCCAACAAGGCAGCGGGCCTCCTTGCTAATGCGGGTGTGGATGGTGACTTGGCTCATAGATGGGTACCTCTTGAGAGTTTTGAAGCCGAAGCTTGGTCGCTATGCTATAGATAGGTGGCATCTCAAGAATTCGTGGGAGGAACACAGATGGCTCGCCCGAACGATGTGTTGGCAGATGGTGATGGATGGCATGCGCACTCCACAAAAAGAGTTCATTAATATGCCTAGCCAATTTTGTCTGGAAAGCCAATATATAGGACAGTGGATATCCTTGGTCATTACAGTTCTTATTGGTATAGGATGCGAAAGGATGGACGAGGAATGGTGTGACGACCGAATCGACTGGCCATTTATTTTTGGCAGGGGATCTCCCTTGGGAAAGAGTATGCGGGAGGCCGTCTGCATCATCACCATGACGTTTTCAAGGTACAACCCTAGCCAAGAAATTGTGCCTCCTTTTCCTTTCTATTTTGTACCCCTCTGATCTCCCCGCTTCCATCGCTCATGCATGCTCTCAGTCTTGCAGTCGCTCTGGTTTTCCCCATGGTCCCTCCTTCTTTCCTGTCTGTGGGTCACTGTATCCTTCTTATCCTATATGCTTTCCCCGCCCCCCTCCTTTGGAAAATGGCTTCGAAATGTTTGATGGACAACGGTAATTCCCCTGGCGATTCTTCAGTCGAGCATGGTAATGTGAAAAATCCCCATAGGGCCATGAGGGCGCAACTCTAAGCCCAGGAAGACGCAGAATAATTTAAAGATAATATACCTCTAAACATTCACCTGGAAGTGGATTAAAGGGCCGAGGACCTCTGGCATATAGTCAAATATATGCCCAAGGAGGACCTTCACCATGAGGGGGCGGAATGGGTGCTTGACCTAGTATCCACTGCTGGTCGCGCGGCTGCCCATGATCACCTCCTAATGCAATATTGGGTCAATATGATGATGGTCGGTCACTTGTACATGGAGTGTGAAGCCAAATAGGAAGGGGAGGAGGAACCCATGAAAGCCTAGAATTATCACAATGGAGAGTGCCACCTGATCCACCAGAAGGTGGACATCATTGCCTCTAGGATCAGGGTCTCGTTCTACGCTGCGGGTAAAGGATCTGAGGAATTTGCACGGCTGCGTGCTCGGTGTGGCAAGTGCGGTAAAGAGCACAACAACTCCATTCCTCTCATCTAGCGTGATGCAACCCCCCCATGCACTGCTTCTGTCTTGATTCAAGCAACGATGTCCAGTCTGCCCTCATCTTTTAAGAAAATGGTTTGATTTCCTGTAGTCTTTTATTTTCTCATCTTTTATCTGGGATAGTAAGGATTAATGTTCATATCAGCTTATTTTTTGGCTATTAAAGTTGGCCTTTCAGATGCCTCTCATTTTGAGAATATCAGGCCCTACTCCTGGGATAGCCCAATCTCTGTTATTGAATGTCATGGCCCTCATGCCCCGCTGAAGTCCTAGCTCTGGTGTTCCCCTGGGGACCAGAATTTTTATATCTCAGGCCTGACGCTGCGCTGTGTCATGAACATGCCAGCTGTTTGAAGGACATGTTTTGTAAATATGCTATGTAATGATCCACTATTGATGTAATATAATATCTTTATTTACAAAAAAAAACACATCAACTGAATATAAACAAATGCATAACAAAACAATATCATGAAATGACAATTGAATACTTATCTTTACTTGTTTCATGCGTATACTTCTTCTTGAGCCTTCATCTTCATCATCTTCTTCATTCATAACAACATCATTTCTTATCCAAATGCTAATATGGATAAGAGGTTCTTCAAGAGTTGAGTCCTTTGTATTCCTCATCGCTTGAGGGACCTTCTTTGAATCATGAGAGCTTGACCTTCAGTTGCTCCCATCTTATTTTCTCTTATTATGAGTCAAGCTTCTTCTTGTGTGCACTCTTCCTAAGGTCTACTGAAGGTAATCACTTCCTTTCTGCACACATTCCTCGAATGAATGAATCCCATGATCCTTGGAGGCCATTCAAGGTGGTTATCACAATTTCTGCATTCTCTACTTCACCCATTTTTTCATCATCACAATTTTTTAGGTATTTCTTGTTTTTGGGGTAGAGAGGTCTGTCAAAAGTATGTAGAGTGGGTACTCGTCGGATGGGAAATTGAATTCCGCATCCAACAAGCTCTCCCGCTTGAAATTTGAGTAAAAACACAGGGAGATATGTCGAAAATATGAACAAAAAAAGTAGATTTCTTTTATGACAAATATGTCAATTCAACCATTATGGTTGACTCATTTTATTGAAATTCTATTGGTTCTTGAATCCAACTCAAAAAATTTATTGTTGGCGCGTTTTCTTATAAGGCCCATTTTAGACCCCAAATTTCCTCTAATGATGATCTGAGAATGATAATTATTGTTACGATGATGATACAAATGAGGAGGAGGAGGAATACAATGATTGAAAGCATTCAATCCCTATTTGCATAAAAAATATTACATGCCACCGTTTCTATTATCCCCTACATTTGCGATCAAGTTTTATTTCCATAGTCTGCAATGTTTCACAACGATTAATCAAAATATGTATCACCTAATAGTCATTCCAAATTGGAATATCTAGTTAACGGATACAATGATGAAACACTTAAAACAAACACGATCAAATGAATCAAAGAATAAAATCCTTCTTGACTCCAACATTAGGTTAAATCATACAATTTAAGATATCCCTAGCTTGAAACCTAACAAACACATATGGCTCTAGAAAGACATTTATAGAGTTTGGATGTTAGAGTTTAGATTACATGTACAATAATAAACAAAATCAAGTTGTCATATCTCGTTTGGTATTTTTCTATTAATGCTTGGAAATACAAACAAAAATCCCTCTACTAGAGATTATACTAATAATTTATTTTTAATTATATTTAAGTTGTATCAAAACCATATCTATAAATCAAACTCAAAACAAAATATATAAATTATTAAATTAAACAAGTAATGCCATAATTAATATATAGTTCAAGTAAATTTGTATTGCACATGATGAATATATATATAAATAATAAAGTGAAACACTACTATAAAGAAATCATTAGATTAAAAAACATTCAAAATATATCTAGTATAATTTTCTTTAGTTACATTTCTTAATTCTTACAAGTGTCTCTCTCCATGTATGTATATATGTAATGTAAATCTAAATATAAATTACAAAATACAAGTATTGAAAATAAATAATTTTACAAAATTTCGTTAAAATAAAAAACAAATATTTTCATAAAAAAAAAGATTTTTTTACTAAAAATTAAGCTTTAAGTGCTTTGGTGGACATGATAGTAGGATGGTCTCGCTAGTGGCATTGTGGCTGGTGACAAACTGACCCTCAGACGACATCTCTTACCCTTGTTCGAGCTCTCGAACCCTTGCTCGAGCATTTCCACACTACTTCTTCAAGCTATTGTTCAACACCAATAGTGAAATAAACCGTTGGTTGTTTTTTCCGATTCCATAACAATTAAAGGAGGTCGATTGATCTATTATCTCAATTGAGATATTAGGTTGATCAAGCTTATGATCTTTCTCGAGCTACTGAACACCATAAATGTGAAATACTCCACGATACTTTTGGCTTAAAGTTTTTTCCAGAACAAAGCCTCAATCAAGATTTAGAGCTTGATCAAGGGTTTGGTACAACCGTTGTTCGAAATCTATATATGGATCTAGGATTACTTAAACCCTTGATAATGAATCTTTAAATAGATATATTGAGATTTGTTAATCCCTACTAGGGGAGTTCGATTGATGTTGTTTTTAACCATATTTGTATCCTAGTTTTGCTAAAAAGTGTTACCCATGTTCATGAGAACACCTGAATCGATGTCACATTATGAAATATTAAGAGGAATTCCTTCTTTATCCAATTGATAAATCTTAGGCAAAGAGGTCTAGTTCCAAATTATATTAGGTAGTTTCAAAAGTTGAGTCTTCTAGTGAAGAACATCGTAGAGGACAATTTCTTGGATATATTGACGGGAGATTTAAAGGAGAGAATTAAACTTTAGGTAGGTCTCTTTCGACCTAAGTCATTAGAGAATTATTTTAGTTTGGAAAGGAAATTTGAAGGTAACCCTTCCCCTACCCTCCCACACAAACTTCACATAGCCTACAAGGGTGACAATTCAACAAGTGGAGGATATAAAAGTAAAAGGAACATGTTTCAATTGTGACGATAAATACAATAAGGAGCATAAGTGAAGGAAGAAGAAATTATCTATATAGATTGTGAAGAGGAAGAAGATTTAGAACTGGAAGTGTCTCAAGAGGTAGAACTAAAAGATATTACTCTAACCATAACTTTCCATCCATTGGAAAGAATTCACACTCCTCAAACTCTTAAGATAGAAGGATATGTCAAAAATAAAAAGGTAATAATTTTTATTGATTTTTTAGAATACAAGTTCCTAAAAATAAGAAAGTCATATATCACATCTCATATGAGTTATTATTCTTATCACTTTATTCTCACACTTATGTACTTATGAGTTGTGACACTTATCTACTTATGAGTTGTGAGTGAGACCTATATCTAGAGGTGACAATGATCCATATACTGTATATAATGTTACCACTGGTAAGATAAATGTTCATAATGGCTCAAACCTCTTCCACCACTACCTGTCTCTTGTTTTCTTGCTATATTGTTTAAGGTAGTATGAAAAACATACTGGGAATGTTGATATATAAAAGCTCACTAAGTCTTAAGGCATTTATGCTTCCATGTTATCCTGGGAATGTTGATAATATAAAAGCTCATTAAGTCTTAAGGCATTTATGCTTCCATGTTACTCATCCATGAGAGGCCAGGTGTTGATGTGAGTAATCTTAGATTTAATGTGACAATATGGTATTTTTTGTGTGGGTTTGATGTCCAAGAAAATGCAAACAAATCATAGGTCTAGCACAAGAAAGGTTGTAAACATTCTTATGCATCTTCTCTTTAGTATTTAAAGTACACACTTGGAATTATTGTGAATTTTTTTTTTACACCATGAATTTTTATCTGTTATTTGTTTTTTAAAAGGTGGTTCATGAATTTTTATCTGTTATTTGTTTTTTTAAAAGTGGTTCACCAAAATTTTCTAATATTTCGGTTGTTTCAATCTTTAATCCTGTATTATTTTATGTTCTTACTACCAGCAAACAAATCATGAAATCTATGTTATTAAAAGAAGATCTGAACAAGGCATTGATATGCAAAGAATCAATTTTCTGGATTGAAGTATGCCCTTGCTGGCTACATTGCTTGAGAATCTGAAAATTAGGATTTTCAAGGAAATATGGTCAGAATTCAAAGAGAAGAGTAATAATGTTTGAAAATGAGCGATCTGACCCAAGTATGTTTAACCGTTACATTACAACATGTGCAATTTACAAGTCTTTGTATTATTTGTTTCCGATAAATTCATGGGACCATATCTTTTCAACAAAGTGTCCATCATTTTTGATAGCACCGCGAGCTTTGGATCTTTGTGTTTACACAATTTAGGCCCATATTTTTGCATAAATATACCCATGAACTACTTTTGTAACTATTATATTTGAAGTGAAGTTTTCAACTATTAGAGTTGAAGAACCACCGCAAAAGCTACAGACATGCGAGTGTTCCAAGTAAAACGTGATCACAGGGACTTCACTTAGCGAACATCTCACATAGCACGTGTGATCATGGGATATTAAAGAATACCCTTAATTTCCAAAGATATTGACCCAAACTCTTTTTGTTGAAACCCCCTCCCAATACTTAAAACCTCCTCCCCACCCCTTTTTATATCTCAATCCTTATAAACCACCCTACCCACCCCCACCTTAAACCCCTCATCTCCCCAATACCTGCAATATATTGGTTCAATTTTTAATAATTTTAAAACCCACAATATGAACTAACGTGATAGGATATCGGTGAACAAGTGAAGCCCCCATGAACGTGATCGATGTTGGTGTTCCAAGTAAAACATGATCGATGTACAAAAATCAATCTTTGGTGTGATATGGTATCATATGCATGTAGCTATATGCCTCTGAACAACTATAATAATCACATAATGCATCAACAATTCCAAAATATGGGAGATCTAGAAACCCTAGAATTTTTGCAGGCAATAATAATAATAATAATAATAATAATAATAATAATATGATATTTTTAAGGTCACGGCCAAGCGAGACACCAATTTGGTGTAAGAGACCCCCTTGTCTTGTGCAGTGATTTAACTGATAAATTTTACAGAGGTGTACATACACTAACCCCCTCTGGATTGTGACATCCTAAGAGGAAACACATGCTCTTAATTATTATGCTCACATAGCAGTTGAATTTTGGTAACTATATATCATTGGTTTGTATGTGAGGAAATAATGTTATTCACCACATATATACAATGAGATGGGATGTAATCTCTCAAGTTATATTTATTTTCTCTCATATCCAAACTTGTGCACTAAATCTTGCACCAAATTTGTGAGGCTTGTGGTTCATAAATAGTATTTGGGTATCACTAAAAAAGGGTATTGTTTCATTATTTTGGTTAGAAAGTGCCCAGATAAGGAATTGATGTTTGAGATGTTTCTTCGTTGATGATATTTATGATGTTTGAGATGTTGGCCCATGGGTAATATTTATGGGAAAAGCCATTTTTTTAAGATCAAAATGAGGATTTAAAGTTACAAATGAGTTCTTCTATTTTTATTTTTCTTAACCATGGCTACAACAACCTCCCAAGAATATATCCAACTGTATATCCAACAACCCTCAAAGCTAAACATACCAATAAATGAATTCTTTTATTTTTTTCAATATATTTCCTACTTTTTAAGAGAGGCATTTACTTTGTATAACCCCTTTGAGAGGAAAGTTGTGAACCGGTAAATATTAGGAGAAGGAAATGTGACTCCTTATAACTTGAGTTAATAAACTTTTCAAATATTTTTATCTTCTATTTAGAATTTGAATGAATACAAAATGATTTTATTAATTTATTTTTTATTGAAAAGAGAATATCTTGGACTATTATGAATTTTCAATTGAATAAACATGAGAAAAAAACATATTTGAATGGTAAAATGATATAAGAAATCAAAATTCAATCAAGTACTTGATAATTTCGAGCATGATTATGGCTCATTCTAAATTGGTATTCCCTTATAACTTAAGGGGTAAAAAATAAAATAATAAATGAAAAAGTAAAAAGATAAGTGGTCAACCAAAACCACCAAAACCACCACATCCTTTGATGGAAATGGTTAGTAATAAACCAAAACCAATAGATACAATTCTCAAATTCAACTATTGTAAAAGAATCCAAGATCTCAAGCTTGGATCCCTTCCATGTTCTTTTCACCTTGCTCTTGATAGGGGGGATAATATCATTGATGACAATCAAGATTCAATATTTGAAGTCATATCCATCAACAATTCAATCAAACAATTAGTCAATAACTAATCCACACATAAAATAAGGGAATTTCAATGTGGCATCTAAGATCCTCTTTAAATCCTCTTCAAACCATCCAATCATCATTTCAGAATTTTAACATGTAATTGGTCTCATCAACAAACAATTCAAATATTCATTGGATGTTCAACACCTAGTTGCATCTTAATTCACAGAGTATTCAGTGATTCTATTTGTTCACAAAATTAGCATAATTTGTGAGCTTATTCTATCAAAATTAGGGCTTTTTTAGACATGGAAGCTATTCACCTCAAAAAAATGCATCTCTCCTTCAAATTTCAAAATCTAGATTAGGGATTTTTTGGGCATATCTTCATTGAAGCTCGGTTCTGAAGTTTCACATGGAAGATGATACCGGTGCCTATTATTTTACTAGTATAATTATGTATACTTTTCATTTGGTGGGGGGGCGGGGGTTATACTGTAAGTCACTAGGAAATCACAAATTCCAAGATCACCTCTCATATTAGTTGCCATACTTATCATCTAATGAT
Organism: Pseudotsuga menziesii; assembly: GCA_001517045.1. NCBI lineage: Eukaryota > Viridiplantae > Streptophyta > Pinopsida > Pinales > Pinaceae > Pseudotsuga > Pseudotsuga menziesii. The sequence continues at coordinate 20,115 of LPNX010266629.1, forward strand.
TTGTTAATGATATCTAGATCTAGAAGTAACTATGATCCTTGTACTATATAATACCATCACTGGTATGGATATCAATGTTAAGAATCGATCAATACTTTTCCATCACTTTACGACTCTTGCTTGTTTTCTCTAAAATTTAACCTACTTCTTTAATACCCTTAACTTCATTAATTGTAAATTAGTCAAACTTCTCAATTTCTTTATATATACAACAATCGAATTTCAAGTAATGATTGTAGATGGAGGTACCCTCATCATCATTAATATTACATTGGAGGACTAGGGGTCCTTTTGTTACAATAATTGGTAAGAATGGATATTAATTTCAAGAACAATTCGTGATATTATACTCAAAAGGAAATAGAATTGAACTCAAAGGTATTCCATGTAAACTCTAATATCTAATATCATGAAAAAATCGATAGAAAAGGGATTTCATGGTGTAATTTCACATTTGTTATTACGATATGGAGAAGCATCTATATCCTTTTATTTAATTTTTTTCTAAAGATTTATTGATAACCATTCCAAGGTATTTGTCCTAATGGTATTCAACCTACATGAGATGATGACAATGTTATTGATTGGCAACAAGAAAATCTACCTCCTAACAATAGACACGATAGTTATCCATATGCACAAAAGTGTGAGATTGAGAATATTATTAAAGAAATGTTAGATGTAATAATCATTCAAAAAAAAATTTCTCTACATGAGTAATGATGGTTCACAAAACGTAAGGTTCATAACATATGTGTGTAGATTATAGAGAACTCAAGAAAACGGCCATTAAAGATCAGATTCCCATTCTTTTCATTGATGATTTTTTTTTCTTCATGTGGTTCAAGACACCAGTGATCAATCCTCACCATACACATGAATAATTTTCTCGATATTCCACGAGGAATTTGGGAATGCCATATATTTTCCTTGTGAAGGTTTCTCTACAAGAACATCTAATAGACCCATTTAAAGGCTTAACATGTCACTTAAAAGGAATTGAAAATTAGTGGGGAGGGTAATATTCATTCCTCCCAACCACCCAATCTAAATCCAATGGACTTGTCATTGATGAGTTCTTATATGAGTTACAGGGGACATATTTTTTTACCATGTAAAATATTGATTATGGATATCATAAAATCCAAATGAGGCAAGAATACATTTTGAAAACAACCTTAAGAATAGATGGATGCTTCACATTCATCTTTTTATTTCATTCTAAAGGAATTGGGTTACTCTTTATTTCAAATTTTATGTTATTTTGGGAATTTAGTGCTTAATAGGAGTGATGATGCACCAACCTTTATAAATCATATGAAGTTGATATGTACAGAAGAATCTTAAGTATGCGGAGAGAAGTTGTAGACAAAATATTTAAAATTTTCATATTGTTAACCCATTTATAGCTCATTTGATGAAATATTAATACCAAATAGTAAGTGCAATAAGATTAGTGTGAAATAATAATGATTTTGAGTTTATCAATTAGTTATGCTTTTTTTCACCCTTTAACATATCATATTTTCTTTATAAAGAAATAAATGCCCATGTAGGTGAGAAAAATAAAGATCAATCAAGTATACATTTACGGCTAAGATGCCAAAGAGGGACCCTAGAGAAATTGCATAGGTATTAGAGGATAATGTGATGATTAGTAGAAGAAATACAATGCTTGATGGAAACATATGTCAAATGGAAATAGAAATTGTATATCTAGAGCTCAATTTTAAAATTTGGGTGGATGTAAAATAATTAATGGAGTTACAAGAAATGTAGGAGCATCTATGGAAATGGAGAATAATTATGCTTTGAAGGAAAGAACAAAGATGTAAGATACTTATTATTGTTGGAAAATTAAGGAATTAAATAGATTATATATAGAATGATTTCAAGTATATTTAGCATTGAGAGACATCGTTAGAACACATAAGCATGAGTTACATATCATTTTAAAAAAGTACATGAAAATGAATAAGGAAGGCTCATCTAATATTCTATTTATATCAATCCATAAGGAAATTCATTCATACAACCAAGATATAACAACCTCCCCTAAAGCTAGTAACATCAATTCCACATGACTTGGGTCATAGAAAATAATCAAGTCCTTTAACTCTTCCATGTTTATGCCATAGTCAATGCTTTTATTCTAGTAGCCTAACTAGTCAAACTCTTATCTAGTTTTCTAGTTGATTCCTTAGTTGACCCTCCAACCAACTAGCTAATTAACCAGATTGTTGACTCTTCTAGTCAACTATTTTGTTTACTATCTATCTTTGGAGGATTCAATTTTTTATGAACTAGAAAAAGTTGTTGTTGTAACACTCCCCCATCAAAACATTTCTCTGTATTTTTAGGAGGTGAACTTATTTCTGCACTCCCCCCCCCCCCCCCCCCCCCCCCCACCAACACAATTGTAGCTTATTGAAACCCAAGTGTGTCCTAAATTTTCACAATTTATCTTCTAATCAAGGATTCATAAATATATCAACAATTTGATTATCAATTCTGCATTAACCAAGATTTACAATTATTTCATGTACCACCTCTATTATGTTTTCATGTACTTGTATCACGCTTTTTCTTATCACAAAGGATTAAATTAATTGTTCTTATTGGAAAACCAAGATCACCCAATCCTGATGAACTACTGAGCCTATGTTTCCACTATGGTAGCATTAATTGCACCATGATATTTTTCTTATGTAGTCAAAATAGAGAACACCTTCGACTTCTCATTTACCAAACCATGGATCTAGAGATAAGACAAAACCCATAGCCATATCTCTACTTTCTATTATCATTTTTTACTACCCAATCCAAGTATGTATATATTACTAATGGTTCTATTTTATTACTATAGTGAATAAGTGGTCTTAATGAAATAAATAATCCTCTTCACATTGTTCTAGTGGATTTCTCATCTATATTGAGTAAATTTAGATACTACACTAACAAAAAAGGAAATATTAGGTCAATTGTGACTTAAATAAATTACGATACAAAGAATCTATTCATATAGATCCACAACAAATTTAGGTGAATCGCATAGAAGCTTTTGTCAAATTCCCTCCTAGTTGAAAACGTGTAGCACAAGATTTATGGTATTCCATATTGGATACCTGTCCATTACATATTTAAGTTGAAGAATATAGATATTGTCATCCATTTTTAAAGCTTTGATGCCAAAAGGAAATATCAGAGAACAAGGTAATTTTTCAAAGGTATCAACTAATAATTTTTTCTTCAAACATAATATTATATTTTAATTGGTTCAATAATGACCAAATCATCTAAATAGCATGCAACAATTAACACTTCATCATTTTTATGTAAAACATAAATTATATGACCCAAGTCATACTATAATAGGTAGGCAATAGGAAATTCACATTATTTGAACCAATATTGATAAATAAATGGTCAATATTCTCATACTAATCCATAGTTATTTGTTTCAAGCCATTTAAGGATTTTTTCAATTGAAAAAAAGGTTGGCATACTTCTTAAAACTAAGGGGTAACTTAGTCCATATGATTTTCTTTAGTGAGTTCTCCATGAAGAAACAACTTTTTTTTAACATCGATCAGATGTACCTCCCATTCATGTTCAACAATAAGTGAAATATTTAGTCAAATATAATTCGTATATTGAATAGGATAAAAGGATTAACTATAGTTTATGCCTTCTGTTATCACTCCAGGAAAATCCTTCAGGTTGTAGCTCGAGGATGCTTGGTAAATTACAATGTTTTTAGGGTTTCCTGATATGGATCAAGTCATGTGACCTATATAACCTTCCACTCTCAAGACATGCATGAAACTCACTCAATTACAAGGCTTTTAGTTACAACTGTTCAGAAGTTTACAATAAGGTGCAGGGATGGAGAACTCATCAGGCTGGTAGATTTACATACAAAGCAGATGCATATAAATGACTAAATCATGATAAGGATGGTACTTATAATTCAAATCACATTAAAACACCAAGAGGATGCCAAGCTATCAGTTATTAATCAACTTGAAATTAACCTAAATACACATTCAGGCATAAGTATAGTAAAGACAGAGATGAAGGATGAACAAATTATAACAAAAGAGCTTATATTCAAGAATGAGCAAAATGAGAAGCTGACAATAGTATGGTCTACAAGTCCCCGAAGTTTACTCTTTCAATAAAATAAGTTTTAGGCTTTATATCCTTTACAAAAATACTTAGATATTGAAAAACTTGGATGTGATTTAATAAAAATAAACAAAATAATTGTTTTTTTGCATAATTAGGTCATGAAACCCTAATTAGCTATTAGTATAACTATATGAAGAATTCGTTCACTGTTTGAACCTTCTGATAACTGAAGTAAGTACTGGCAATCACTGCCACTGGTCCTATTCTAGTTAAGTCACTGTTTCACTTTAACAATTAAGTATTGGTGACCTTTTCTTCTATTATGTCATAGTAAAACCGAAGCACACCTTCCCTGTTAGGTCAACTTTTGCCCTAAAAATTTGGCCAAACTACTCAAAAACTAGGGCTCAGAGATGGATTTGGCCCTTCAAATATGTGACACTTGTGTATAAACTAAAATAGGCTTTTCTACATTGGTTTTTTTCCAAAAACAACCTCTCTCAGGTTTTGGAAATTTGTTTCATCTTCTCAAGACCTGTATTTCAAAAACATGTGTAAAACAGGGAAATTTTGAGATCCAAAACTTAGGGCTCAGAGATGGATTTGATTCTCCCAATATGAAATACCTATAGGAAAACTGAGAGAGGTTATTGTTTTAAGACATGCTAGGAACAAAACCCTTCGAAATTTTTGCAAAATTATTCTCTAGTCGCTCAGAATCATCGTTTTAAAATGATGCCTTTTCACAGTAAAACACCAATTGCAATGGCTTAGAGCGCCCTGAAGTTTCAGTCTTAGCTACTAAAAGTTTGCTTTTGATGGCTTAGAGACCATGTTGAAACCATTATTAGCCACAAAAACCTATGCTTTCAGTTTTTTGAGTGGGTCCTCCTCCCTGTACCTGCAAAATTTAAATTCAAACCCTAGGGAAGGATAGGGTTTAGATTTCCATCAGTATTTTGAAATCAATAACAACTTCTTAGCCATAAACTCATGCTGTACTGGGATTCCCTGACCTTTTAGGTGGTTGATATTATTTACGGTTTTGTTTTCTTATATTCTTCTTCAACAGGCTCTATGTTAAGAAGGTTAACAATAGCCTGGCTTGACTCTAGAGGCTGTAGGCTTACTGTAGCTTTAGCTAGGGTTTCCAAGGTGAGGTGAGTGCTAGGGTTTGGATTTTCATCCTTCATATGCAGCATCTAAAGCCTAATCATTATATACAGCCTTGTGTTGTCTTTCAAGTATATTTTGTTTAGTCTTTTTAGAAAAACATACCTTTCTCTCATTTCTAGGTAAGAGTTGTGCAGCAACTTATTCCTCCTGGTCAATGCAACATTGTTTTTCTTTATCTCTCTTTCTAGAATTTCCATCTCATACACTTGCCTCAGCAACTAATTAATCCTTTGTTTCTTGGGCTTTCTAGAGGAATCCTTCTCTGCTGGTTCATATTTCTCTTTTGGCTTAGGTGATGGGAGTTCTTCAATATCCACTACAACTTGCAATACTAGGTCAGCATTTGCCCTAAAAATTTGGCCAAACTGCTGAAAAATGGGGCTCAGAGATGCATTTGGTTCTCCAAAAATGTCATACATTTCTATAAACAGAAAGAGGTTTTTGTATAATGTTTTGTTTTGAGAAAAAACCTCTCTCATTTTTTTGGAATTCGTTTGAATTTTCCCAGGATCGGGATTTCAAAAACATATGTCAAACTGGAAATTCTGAGCTCTGAAAATTAGGTCTCAGAGATGTATTCAATTCTCCAAATATGAAACACTTGAAGGAAAACTGAGAGAGGTTATTGTGTTCTGACCTATTGGGAACCAAAAAATCCAATACTTTTGCAAAATTATTCTCTAGTTTCTCATAATCACCATTTTAAAATGATTCCTTTTCATAGTAAAATGCCCCTTTTGGTGGCTTAGAGCGTCCTGAAATTTCAGTCTTAGCTGCCGAAAGCCTGCTTTCGGTGGCTTAGAGACCGTTTTGAAACCACACTTAGCCATAGAAACCCGTGTTTTGAGTTTTTTTAGTGGACTTTTTCCCCAATGCATTTCACTTGCTTTCGGTGGTTAATACCCTCCTTCAATCACCCGCTAAGCTGCCGAAACCAAGGCTTTTCGGTGGCTAATGAGCTGTTGGAAATATCTCCTCAGCCATCGAAAGTCCTTTTCCCAAAATTTCATAAAAAATGTGATCAGCAGGCTTTCGGTGGTGAACATGGCCCCGCGTTAAAACTATTAGCTACCGAAAGGTGATCTTTTCAGTGGCTAATGAGTTGTTGAAAAACTCGCCTAAGCCACCGAAAGCTAAAAATTTCAAATTTTATTAAAAAATAAAACATTAAATATCCCAAACTTGTTAGTAATCCCAATATATTTCATAATATGGCCTCAAACCTTCATCAGTGATCAATTTTTTTTTTTGAGTGAACTTATTGAAAATTTTATTTAGGAGATAACATCTAGCTCCTACTCGGGGATGGGAACCTCCCTGTGAGGTCCCAAGAACCCCATACCAAAATGCCTTTCCTGAAAAAGAATAATTAAAGCTACAATCTAGTGTTCCATTGGGCATGGAGTCATTTGTCTTTTATAACTGATCCCCTGCAATCTTCCTGTAGGTCGCTTTGCTTATTCATGAAAACAACTAAAAATGACCTAGATGCTCATATTAAGAGCTTATTTTCCTATGTAATCCTACTCCTAATTCTAATTAGTAGAGTCTTTTTATCACGTGACATCATGCTTCCAATGAAGCGAGGTTAGAAGCTGATTTGCTGAACTTATCCTTGATCTTGCCCCAAAAAATAAATTAAACCCTAGCATGCAGCAATGTAGTTTCGAAGGGTGACAGAACCAGCTATCATCTGACAAAAATATTTTGATATTTATGCTGTTCATAAGTTCCAGATAGTTAGCAACAAGGTCAAAAAATCCAACAAGAAATAGCTTTCTATGTTGTTGTTCCAACTTAATGAAATGTTGCTGCTGGCTACTTTCAGTGATCACTACGTTAACTGTAGATTGCTCAACCTCTGACTGGGAAGGATGAGTTATGCCCTGCTATTCTAGAATTTTCAGATCATCATCTTCCTCTTCATATCTGTTGCATTCTTCCTTTGTCTACAAATAAAAAAACTGAGGGCTGCCTTTAGTATTTGCTGCAGATCCAAATTTGTTACATGTTGTTCCTTCAATCTGCTCATTAACTTTCGTGTTTCCAAAGGGGACAAAGTGATCTTCTTGGCACCCTAAGTCAACAAATGCATTTGGTACAAATTAAAAAGCATCTATATTATGGTTAACATTCTGAGGATCATTAATATCTTAATCTCAATGAGAGGTGTCCCCTATTGTAGCATACTCTTCATAGCTATCATTAACCACAGCATGCATATGTCGCTGATCGTCTCTTTGCTGAAAAGTAGAACTAAAATAAATTCCAGAAGTGGACAAATCCTCACAAAACTTAAAATCGTCTTCTTCATCATTAGTAGCCTTTCCATCCTGAGAATGCAACTTATATTCTTCACAACAATTATCAAATGCAAACTCATCTGAATAGTACCTTTTACAGTGCTCAATGAATGCTTTGTGAAAATCCTTCAATGATGAAATACTAGAAGGAGGTAAATAAAAATACCACTGATATGCATCACCATATAATGAATACGTGAACATCTTCATACGAACATCTACATGCTGCTGATCTAATAGATCCATGCATTCGTGAAAGTTGAGGAGGTGTTCTGTAGGATTGTCTTCTTCCTCCTCTTTGAAGATAGGTAGAAAATCTCCCCATTTAGACATATCAGGTACTGGATGTGAGAAACTAGGAACAAAAGAGAAGTCAAGAGGTGCAGACCTCCAATCCAAAAGAGCAAAAAATGCTTTTGAAATATTTATATTGTGGAGTCTCCACTGAATTAGTCCTTCATGGAGTTGCCAAGGATGAGATCTTTAGAAGCAACAGTGCTTGAAGATTCCTCAACCCTAAAATTTTTTGATGTATTTATAAATTCTTGAGATTTGTATGTTTCAATAGAAGAAATAATAGGAGAAATATTTCTTGAAATACCTGATGTAGCTTCTTGTGTAGCACTGTTTTTCTACCTTAGTGAATCCCTAGCTCTTCTCAAAATCCCTTCTGGATCTCAAAAAGGTGTTGGTGGTGGCCCTTTAGGGTTTTCTCTGGTACTTTATCTTCTTGAAGCCACCTTATTTCAATGGAGTCACCGGATAGATGATTACAACCATAATAGTGTCCAAGCTTTGTCTATCATCAAAGCAAGGATTTATGTCACCTCCCAGGGAAGTTGAGCTTTAGTCTCCTCTCCCCAGCAACGGCGCCAATTCGTTATCACTCCAGGAAACTCCTCCAAGTTGTAGCTCAAGGATGCCTCGTAAATTACAATGTTTTTAGGGTTTTTTGATATGGATCAAGTCAGGTGACCTATATAACCTTGCACTCTCAAGACATGCATGAAAATCACTCAATTACAAGGATTTTAGTTACAACTGTTCAGAAGTTGACAATAAGGTGCAGGGATGGAGAACTCATCAGGCTGGTAGATTTACATACAAAGCAGATGCATATAAATGGCTAAATCATGATAGGGATGGTACTTATAATTCAAATCACATTCACACAACAATAGGATGACAGCTATCAGTTATCAATCAACTTGAAATTAACCTAAATACACATTCAGGCATAAGTACAGTAAAGATAGAGATGGAGGTTGAACAAATTATAACAAAAGAGCTTATATTCAAGAATGAGCATAATGAGAAGTTGACAATAGTATGCTCTACAAGTCCCCGAAGTCAACTCTTTCAATAAAATAAGTCTTACGCTTTATAGCCTTTACAAAAATACTCAGATATTGAAAAACTTGGATTTGATTTAATAAAAATAAACAAAATAATTTTTTTTGCATAATTAGGTCATGAAACCCTAATTAACTATTAGTCTAACTATCTAAAGAATTCGTTCACTGTTTGAACCTTCTGATAACTGAAGTAAGTACTGGAAATCACTACCACTGGTCCTATGCTGGTTAATTAATTGTTTCACTTTAACAATTAAGTATTGGTGATTTTCTACTGTTATGTCACAGTAAAACCGAAGAACACCTTCCCTGTTAGGTCAACGTTTTCCCTAAAAATTTGGCAAAACTACTGAAAAACTGTGGCTTAGAGATGGATTTGTTCCTTAAAATATGTGAGACATCTTCTGTGCATCTTCAGAACAAGTAGCAGACATCTTCATCAAAGTTTTTTGTGAGAAGACATTCAGCAATCTCAAATCACTACTAGGGATTGCTGATCATGCTGCGAAGCATGATTGATGACAATATTTTCAAATTTTGTTTTACTGTCCATGTTTAAGGGAGGATTTTCCCACAGGGTTTTTGCCTCTTTCCTTGGTTGTATGGACAAGCAGTATGTAAAGGGTGACTAAGCCTTGTTGCTAGGCCCTATAGTTTTCTGATATTTACTCATAAAGTTAGGCTTAAGGGGGGGTGTTAGAATAATCAACCCATAGTTACCTACCTGAGACATTAATTAAATCATTTTTTTCTTATTACCTAGTCTCCTAGATTCCACTCTATGCTAGTTTCCTTCTACGTGTCATAGAAGTAAACACTTGCTAAAAATGAGTCATGGAGTGCTTGGGAAACCTCATGGAAACCATATTTAGCATATCTGCTTTATTCCAGATCCTCCAAAGTGCATATCTACTTTTTCTGTAAAGCTCCCTGTTTTATTGAGAATTACCGCAAAAGGAAAAGCTAGACTAGGTGTAGTTGACTTGTTTTTTCCCACATCATCCTCCATCCTTTTCTCCTAATAAAAGAATGTATGATTTGTCTTTCCATCCCTTATTATCTTTCCTACTTGACTTTTCCAATTCGTGACCATCTTAGTGGATTTGGAAACTGCTTTATGCACCTATGGGGGATTTGACTAGATTTAGTAAGACTACTTTTGACTATTTCGAATGGAATCCTTATGAATTTGAATCTCTCATGTAATTATATATTTCAGCAGCCTATTACTTTACAAGGTTGGCTATTGTACACTTATTCAATAAAGATTAGTTTTATGCTCCAATTTCAGTCTCCTTTGATGTTAATTTTGCATGTTTGATTAGCAATTGTGTGAGTGTAATTGTTCTATCTCTTGGGTTCAATTTCCACACTTCATTACAAAATGTATCTACCATGACATTTTTATCTTTAAATTTTAACTCGTTAACCATTGTGTCTTCGAGTTCTCGAGTGGTTGATCCCTTGGCACCTACAAACACTATTGGTCTGTCTAGCATGATTGTAACTGGCATACCTAGTGTACCATTTACATCTTCTCCTTTGTTTCAAAATACTTAAAGTGGTCCTAGTGGTTCCACTTCCTCTTTCCAATATTTTCCATGGTCTGGAGGACACATCCCTCCATCCTCACCTTATGTAGGTCCTACAGCTACCTATGCAGGTGTGTCATATCGAATCTAGAATCCTTTTTTAGGGTTCAAATTTAAAACTTCTAATCAAGCTTCGAATGCACCACTCAATATCTCTCCCTTCTCACTTTTCAATGGGGGAATTACAAATCCCATATCTATGACTGCATCTCCAACTCAAATCATTTGAACAAAATATAGCGCATATCAAGTCAACAATCCCTTGGAATTTGGATGGAATCATTTTCAGAACATTGCTACTTTTTCACAGTCTGTGGTTGGGGAAACGCTGACCAACCTTTTGGGAACATAGGTGTGAGAACTTACTCACACAAAATTACTCAATATAAATATTTGGTTATGTCTATATTACCTTTTCTGGAAATGTTAAACTTTCCAGACCTTTCAAAACTTATGAGCAACCATGTGTGCCATGATCTGACTTTGCCATCGATTCCTATAAAACTACCTTTTGACATTCCCAAGTATGAAGGAAAAACTGGAGATGATCCTCATGACCATGTCATGACGTTTCACTTATGGTGTTCCTATAACTCGTTGAATGATGATTCGGTTCGATTAAGGATCTTTCAAAGAACTTTGACTAGTGTTGCAGCCAAATGGTATATTGAACTTTTGTATGTTGCCTATGATAGTTTCCTTGATCTAGCAACTGTTTTTCTGAACCAAATTCAACTTCATGTTCAGTATGATGATGGTATATACCTCTTGTCGAATTTTCAGCAGAATAAGACCACTCACATTTATGATCACATTGAGTGGAGAAGAATAAAGAGGTTCATTAAAGCTAATATTCCTCCCAAATTTCTGTTGGAATGGTTTTTGAAATCTCTATTGCGATACATTTAAAAGGACGTTTAAACTTCGGGAGTGGCCTCGGTGGAGGAAACCGTAAGTAGGTCCCATCAACTGGACTTTATCTATTCTCAGTATGGGATTCTCAATGAGATTATACCTAAGGAGCCAAGGTCCAATATAGACTTTGCAAACCGAAGCCTAGATCACATGTCGATGTCATTATGGGTTCAATTGAATCACCGACTATAGAATCACTGGAGAAATAGATATATGAGTTATAAGTGAAACAATAGGCAGTGGAGGAAGACGAGGCTACCACTCCGTCACCCCAGAATGAAAATTTTTATAATGCACAATCCACCCATAATGGCACTCAACAGTCCGACGGGAAGAAAAATAAGGGTAAAAAGGGTGAGGGAGGTTAGAATAAACAAAAACCCATAAATAGTGCTGAGGTGGACAAGAAATAAAAGAATAAAGTTAAGTTTCCTTGCAATGTTTTCCAAGAAGATCATTTGAATTACCTGTGTCCCCTAATGGATCAAGCGTAGAAGTTGTTGAAACAAAAACAACCTACCATTCTTAAGGACCCATTACCGCAAGGTCAAAACACAAATTATAGCGATATAAAGAACACCAGGGGAACACTAACTGCTCCCTATGTTTATTAATCATATATTAACATGGTCCGATCTCAAACCTTATTGTAGGATAGATCCAAAAACTATGAATCTAAGTCTACGAAGAAGGATAAATAGAATGTTGAAACATCAGCCCCACTTTTGAAAAAAAAATGGCTAATCCTATGCCGAAGATATCGAAAGGTGTTTCTAAACAGACATTCCATAATCCTAATGCGAGGGATGCTCCCAACTACTCGGTTGTGGAGGACCTGGCCCAAAATCCCTGTGCTATGTCAGCCTTAGAAGTGCTACAAAGTTTTCCTTCTCAACGTGATGCACTTTTAGTGGTTATTAGTAGTATGGATTCTACGATATTGACGGCTAAGTTTAACCTATCTGATGTCAAACCCCACTTGGCTTACCATGTATCATGTTTTATTGACATAGTCCATGGCAGAAAAACCATTCGATGAATGGTAATAAATGAAGGTAGAGTTCACATGTGTAATGTCTATTTCATGTTGGAATGCTATGGGAACCTTTGAGTTAGTTTCATGTAACACTTTGTTGACATCTTTCGACAAAAGATATTTACACCCACACGACATCCTTCCTTCTTTTGATATAAAAATGGTAGGGAAAATGGTCTCATTAGAAACTGATGTTTTTGATGCCCCTCTAGATTATAACTTTCTCTTGGGGAGGATGTGGACCTATGATATGTGTGTTAATCCATGGTTCGTCTTCTCATTCCTCGTGTTTGCTCATGAAGAAAATTTGGTGAATGTTGATCAACAATCACATACACAGAAGGGTCATATGGAGAATATAGATTATAATGTACCTCTGATTGATAAATCGCACCCAGGGAATGAGAGTTTAGGAGTTGGGATGTACACATCATCAATTTGTGCTTTTGATATGCTCGCTTCTATAAACTACCTAGGCATGACTAGTGTAGGGAGGAACATTTGTACAGTTGTAGACATAATTGATCCATGGGTTCTCCCTTAAAAAGACGAGCCTGATGTTCCCTTATTAGCAATAGAATTATCCCACCAAACTATATGTAATGCTATTATTGATTCCGTATTGACTCCTCCCATCTCATAAGTATCAGACAAATCATATTTTCCCTCATGGGCAGTAAAATCAACCTATTCGTATGACTTCTTAGATATTGTTTTACCATCCAATGAAACTATTTTGGAGGCTATGATAGGATCTGAGAAACATTGTGAATACTTACATCACAATTCTTGTTTCCTACAGGATCTAAGTAGGATTGAAAATTATGAGTTCAACCTAAGACTGGTTGAATGTATTGATCAACCTATAAACCCTTTTCCTTAGGAAGGAGTGTTTGGAGAGGGGAATATGGAAAAACATTTTTCTACTATATCGATAAATATATCCACCAAACCTGATATTGTGGAGAATGTTTATAATGGAGAAAATTCTTCACCTAAATAAATTTCCATTTATAATAACTTATTCAAGGAGTTTCGTGATGTCTTCGCCTGATCTTATGAGGATATGCCGGGAATATACCAATCCATTCTAGAGCATGATATTAGGACATACCCTAATGTTAAACCCATTTATAAAAAGCTTCGACCTATAAATACAAGGAAATCGACAGTCGTCAAGGCCTAAGTAGAGAAATTGTTGAAGGTCGGCTTCATATGCCCTATCTCTCTCACAGAATGGGTATCCACCCCCATTCCATTTGATATGAAACAAGGGACCATATGTGTTTGTATCGACTTCAAGGATTTGAACAAGGAATTCCCTAAAGATAACTACCCCACACCATTCATAGATGATATTATTGATGCATTTGTAGGTAGCAAAGTTTTTTTATTTAAGGATGGATTCTCAGAATATCACTAGATTCAAATTAAACCCGAGGACCAACATAAAACTATCTTTATATGCCCCTGGGGTATGTTAACATACAATAAAATGTCATTTTACTTGAATAACGTTGGGGAAACCTTTCAACGAGCTATGAATTTCACATTTCATGATATCAAGCATATTGTCGAGCCTTACTTAGATGTTTTTTCGACTCGTTCTCCTAAAAGTAAATATAATTCATATCTTCTTCGTTTAGTTTTTGAAATATATAGGAAGTATAAGATTCACTTAAATCCCCATAAGTGTGTCTTCTGTTTCAAATCGAGGTGGATTCTAGGATTTATAGTCACTAATAAGGGTATAAGGGTCGATCCATTGAAAGTCAAGGCGATTGTTAATCCGCGTCCTCCTCGAACTATCAAACAACTTCATCCATATTTATGTGTGAAAGAAATGAAAGAATGGATATAGAATCATAATAACATACATTTTGTAAAGATAACAGAGATACAGTAAACAAATATTCTATTAAATGGTGGAAATAGAACTGACTGTAATACAATAGCTAGAATGGTGGTAGTTATCTTTGAGAAGAGACGTGACTGCGATGCTCATCCATGCAAAGCTGAATACAAAATGAGGCCAAGGGGCCTATTTATAATAATAATGAAGGTGAGAACTTCAAAAGTACAAAACATAACCCTAGAAGATGAATTGTCATAAATTTTGAGCCCAAAGGTGGTAAGTTGAACAGTCAACTTCCCGGGGTCATAAATTTTGCATACGATCTCCGATTTGGGCGTTTGTGTTGATGTATTTGTAACCTCGAAATGTATTCATCCATATATCTTATGTATTGTACCTCAATGTTTATTCTGGGATGTGTCTTTAATGTATTTGATTCATGTCATGCCCCGATGTTCCTGTCGGGAGTTTCTATAATGTAACAAGTCATGTCAAGTCATTGTGGGTAACCCTCCTATTGGTCAAGGGTTAAAGTCCCCATAGTTGTGGGTCCCTAGGGTTATTAGACTATCCTAGAGAATTTGACCCTAGGTGAGTCATTGTAATTAGGGGAAATAGTCCCCACCATTGTGTTAAGGATAACCCTCCTTGTTGGTTGAAGGAGGAAAAGTCCCCACAAGTTGTGGGGCACTAGGGTTATTAGAAACTCCTAGAGATGTCGACTCTAGTAAGTAATTGTTAAGTGAGGCTGACATGTTGCAGTGTGTTTCAAGTGAATGAAAGAATATAAATAGAGAGCGATCCTCTCTATTTACACACACACACTCACTCATTGGGGCGTATTTGTGAGAGAGGAAAATCTCTCTCAGTGTGAGAGAGAGAACAAGCTGTGGATATCATCTTTTCTATTTTTGGGTTTTACTGCTGCCATTGGTGCTCATTCTATATCTTAGGAAGTTGTGGGGTTTTTTCCTTTATGGTTTCCCCGAGGAAAATTCTTTGTGTCTCTTGTGTCTTGTGTTTTATTGTTGTGCATGTTATTCTCTCAGTTAAATATCCTAAGATCATAATGCTAGCTTGAATGATAAAAATCTAACATGGTATCAGAGCTAACCTAAGAAGAAGACATTATGCAGCTACAGAAGATAGGGCTTATTACTTTTTATGTCTATCTCCATAACCCATCAGCAAAAGTATGCTAGGCTGACTCTCCATTGAAGGGCACATCTTTCTGTCGAAGCAGAATTCGATTCCAAGCATTTTCAGATTTTGGTGCGGGAAATTAGGTCTTCTTACAGAAGAGAAATTTTTTAGTGAGCCCAGCATAGGATTTCTCTCCTAAGCAAAATCTAAGTTTAGAGACCTGGATCAATATTTTTGGTTGGGTGAAACTCTGGGAAAGTCAAACCCTAGTTTGACTCCGAGCTGGGAAAAACCCTAAATACTAAAACTGATAATTTTCGGTACATTCTCTATATCTTGGGATGGGAAAAGGATCATGCACTAAAAATTTCAAAGGTGGAAGATAAACTCCTGATGTACACTGTGTCCCAAATTCAGCCTCAAATTCTCTATATTCTGGGAGATATGATCCCTCCAAGTTAGGGTTCCAGCCTCTTCCAGAATTCATCCCTAAATAGGACACCTGGGGAGAATTGCTATATATTGGGATACAAAGGTCCAAATGAAATTTCTAAAGATTTTCCAGAAAGGGCACAGATTTTAATTTCTGTGGTCTGTGTTTCAAACTCAAAATATGAACCAATGACATGTGGAAGTCCATAAAACTTCATTGTTCTGAACAGTCCTGTAACAGGTCACCTTGGGAAAATGATCATAAGTCCCAATTGGTGAAACCAATTCTGATGAAACCTATGGTGATGGAATAGGAACATGCAAGGATACCTTAGTGTGAAGTTTTAAACATAGAGGAGTAGTAATTTTAGAGATACCACAGAAATAGTAATAGACATTTCTACAAGATAAATTGGAAAACTAGGGCTTCCTGTTCCGGGAGCTTCCCTCCACTGTTTTCAGAAAAGGAGTACATTGGACAACTCAACTTGAAGATATATATCTTTCTATCCAATCAGATTTGAAATATTTCATGTTTTGAAAATTAGGGTTTCTCTGACAAACCCTAGATCAACCAGCTTCGGAACGAGGACAGACACCTCATATCGGTAAGATCTAATCTCTTGCTATTTTAATTTGAAAGTGATCTATCACATCAGCTTGATGATAAGCTTGTTGAAGTTGACAACTTCCAAGCATGAAGGTATATGATCTCTGTGAAGAAAATGAATTGGACACCTACACAAGTAGAGAGGTTCCAGTTCTAGAGGGACATGAGGCTAAAATCCTTACACAAGAAGAACTTGGTCAAGGCCAAGAAGATCATTGTTGATTCAATCACGGATCAAATTTTACGACAAGTGTATTCCCTAAATACACTGAAGATGTTTGATTCCTTGACCAAGATATTTGAAGGGAAGAACATAAATCAGAAGATGGCTTTGAGAAAACAGTTCAAGAATGTGAAGATCCAGAATGCAGAACAACTTGAAGCGGTAAAAGAAGAAGTGGAGAATGCAGAAGTTGTGATAACCTCCTTGAATGGACTCCTAGGATCATGGGATTCATTCATTCAAGGAATATGTGCCAGAAGGAAGTGATTGCTTTCAACAGACTCTGGGAAGAGGAAGAAGCTCAACTCATATTAAGAGAAGAGAAGATGGGAGAAACTGAAGATTAAGCTCTCACCATCCAAAGAAGATCCCTCAAGCGATGAGGAATATGAAGATCTCAACTCTTGAAGAACCTCTTATCCATGTTGAGCATTTGGATAAGAAATGATGAATTCATGAATGAAGAAGATGATGAAGCGGAAGGATCAAGAAGGAGTCTACCAACGAAACAAACAAAGATAAGTATTCAATTGTCATTTCATGATGTTGTTTTTGTTATGCATTTGTTTATATTCAGTTGATGTAATATGCATGATAGAATGTTTGCATTAATGACAGTATACTACTAATATGTATGTAATGGGTAAGTAGCTCATGGTGCTGTACAACTCTCGATTGCTACTTATCTAGAATGAAACCTCTTTGCTGACATATTGGATTAGTGCACAATCTCAATGTTGTCCTGGTAGAGATAGAAGGCATCTAGAAAGTTTCTATGAGATATGGATGGATGTTGTATTGGCTAAAGTAGTTGCATGATCATATAGTTATGCATAAGAGTTTTTCATTATGAATATACCTTATGAAATGTTTCTAACCATACAATTGCATTTGACTTGTATGAAAGATCGCATACATAATCTCCTATAAGCAAAGAAGGATGACACTTGTTTCGAAGAACAAGTGATGACAGATAAAGAATAATATGATGAATGCAGTGACATTATTGATGCAGAACCTTCCAGCTATTAAGAAGTAACCAAGAAGAAAGGGAAGACCAGTTCAAGAAGAATGATGTCTAGGATGCAGTATCAATACCTGAAGAGAAGTTCGTAGTTCCATCATGCAGTATATGGAAACATCATGGGATACAAGGAAAGATTCGTAGCACGAGGCATAGACTACGAAGAGACATTTGCAGCCAGTGGGAGTTGAGACACATGACAGGAAGAATCATGTGTGCAAATGAAAGAAGGCCTTATACGAGCTCAGAAGACACCCATGGGATAACACATACATGAGGAGCTTGATGAAGACCTGAACCTTTGCTACAAGGTTGAAGATGAAATTCTATAGAGGATGACAAGCTCTTAGATGGGTACGAGAAGAAATTTTGAAAAAGTTCAAGATAGAGGATCTTGGTATCCAATGATCCTAGATGGATACATAAAATATTAGTAGCAGAGGAAGCTACTTGTCACTCCAGTACAAAATGTTTCAGTGCATAGAGTACAAAATACAGAGGGAGAACGATGCTTTGCTTCAGAGGGAGTGACTGCAGAAGATCCTAAGGTTTGACATGGTACGACAGGATGTATAGATTATTGATGACTCTAGGCTTTACTGAGAGTAAAGAGGATTCCAACCTTTGCTTCAAGGTTGAAGGCGGAAGACCAGTGATGCTCCTGTTATGTGTCGATGCACTACGTTCTAGGCATGGAGGTGTGGACAAGTGAAGTATGCAGTAGAGATCCTGAAGAGGTTCAGGATGATGGACTGCAAGGCCATAACCACACCTATGGCATCAAAGTTAAAGTTATTGAGTGTTGCTTCATCAGAGACGGTTGATTCCATGATGTATCGTCATATGATTTGTTCCTTGATGTACCTAACGAATACAAGACCAGATATTTGCTTTGCTGTGAACACATTGAGACATGTTCACCTGATGGTTGCAAAGCATGCAGTGAGGTACCTGAAGGGTATAGTTGAGGATGGGATCAAGTGTGATCTCTTGGTTTGGCAGGATGGAGTCCTGCATGGCGCTGAGTATAGCTGAGGCAAAATATGTTGCCACTTGCTATTTGGGAGGTAGTATGTTTCTTTCGAAAACTACTATTTGATTTGGTTGATCTGACTTGCATTTTTTCTATGATGCAGAGAGGAGCAGTGATCCAAATCAAGATCTCTTGAAAGAAGGATTTCTAGCATAGCTGATGAGACAACTTTTCTAAGCATTAGTCCTAGTGAAGCTCGCAGGTTCATTAGAGGAAATTTCAACTCAAAATGGGCCTTTTAACTTTAACTCAAATTCCATGTCATCATGTGTTAGGCAATGAAGTTGCTTTAAATTTGAAATACTGTATAGGTCTGAAACACTTTTTTAATATAAATTTGGGGATAGGTATCATAAAAAAAACTACTCTTTTTGTTTGTATTTTCGACATATCTCCCTGTGTTTTTACTCAAATTTTGATCGAGAGAGCTCGTTGGATGCGGAATTAAATTCCGCATCCAACGAGTACCCACTCGGCATAATTTTTATGGACCCCGCTACCCCAAAAACAAGAAATACTTGAAAAAACGTGATGATGACATCATCATCATGTTTTTTCAGGTATTTCTTGTTTTTGGGGTAGCGGGGTCCGTCAAAAGTATGCCGAGTGGGTACTCGTTGGATGCGGAATTTAATTCTGCATCCAAAGAGCTCTCCTGATCGAAATTTAAGTAAAAATGTGGGGAGATATGTCGAAAATACAAACAAAAAAGTAGTTTTTTTCTTTTCTTCCTCCAAAATTAATAAATATTATTTTATTATTTTAACTATTATTTTATTAATTTTTTTTAGGAGGCCCATTTTGAGTTGAAATTTCCTCTAATGATCCTTGGATGTAATCATCCCTGATGTGATTCTATGCTAGAAATGGCCAAAGTGAAGTTTGAGTACTTCAGGGACAAGCTTGGTGTTCTTGAGATCGAGGTTCCCTCCAAGGGTAAATGATGATACCTAGAGCCATTCTGACCTGGGAGGGGATTAAGTTCCTTCCATGGTCAGATGTAAGGGTAGAACGTCATTCTTGGAATGAAGTCACCTGGTCAGTTACCATGAATACTCAGTTTGGGACTGAGGGTCATTCTAATATGACTGTAGGATGTAGTATTACATGACCAGATCTGAGCGCATGACCATTCTGATGTGATTGATGGATGTATCCCACTTGATCAGATATAAGGGCTGATGCCATTCTTTGGGAGAATGGAGGCACCTAGTCAGTTACCAGGAATCCTTAGTCTGGGACTGAGAGCCCTTTCGATGCGATGTGTTTACACATGGTTGAATGTAAGTGTAGAGCCTTTCTGACAACATGAGGTCAGATATAAGTGTTGAGCTATTCTAGCGCGATGTGTTTACACATGGTCAGATGTGAGTGCTGTGCCTTTCTGACAAGATGGGGTTGGATGTAAGTGCAGATCCTTTCTCACAAGATGAGGTCAGATGTAAGTGCTGAGCCATTCTGGCATGATGTGTTTACACATGGTCAGATGTGAGTGCTGGGCCTTTCTGACAAGATGTGGCCAGATGTGAGTGTTGGGCGTGCCTTTCTAACAAGATTAGGTCAGATGTAAGAGATGGGCAGGCCATTCTGACTTAAGTGTCAGATATAAGTGCTGATGAAGACCTACATGAAGGGTAGTCCTACAGGGCTGGCTCTGTAGAACTTCCTATGATGAAAAGAATGAAGAGATAGCACCATTTGATTGAGATAGCAGAAGTAGTAATGATGATGATGATTCAGTGATGATCCAGCTTTGATGATGATGTAGATCAAGTGATGATCTAGACTTGATGATGATCCAGCAGTGACGATCCAGATCAAGTGATGATCCAGACTTGATGATGATCCAGTAGTGATGATCCAAATCGAGTGATGATCTAGATTCTGTGATGATGATCCAGATCGAGTGATGATCCAGATCCAGATGAAGATGACCTAAAGATGAAGATGACCTAAAGATGAAGATGACCTGAAGATGAATATGATGAGAACTCGACGATGATCCACATGATACAGAGAACAAGACTTGTGCTGATAAATTGTGTCGAGAGAATACCTTCCTAGCTAAGAGGAAGTTTTGATGTATTTGTAACTTCAGAATGTATTCATCCGTATATCTTATGTATTGTACCCCGATGTTTATTCTAGGATGTGTATGTAATGTATTTGAGTCATGTCATGCCCTGATGTTCCCATCAAGAGTTTTTATATTGTAACAAGTCATGTCAAGTCATTGTGGGTAACCCTCTTATTGGTCAAGGGTTCAAGTCCCCGCAGTTGTGGGGCCCTATAGTTATTAGACTATCCTAGAGAAGTTGACCCTAGGTGAGTCATTGTAAGTCAAGGCAATAGTCCCCACCATTGTGTTAAGGATAACCCTCCTTGTTGGTTGGAGGAGGAAAAGTCCCCACAAGTTGTGTGGCACTAGGGTTATTAGACACTCCTAGAGATGTCGGCTCTAGTAAGTAATTGTTAAGTGAGGCTGACATGTTGGAGTGGGTTTCAAGTGAACGAAAGAATATAAATAGAGATTGAGCCTCTCTATTTATCACACACACACTCACTCATTCGGGTGCATGAGTGAGAGAGGAGAATCTCTCTCAGTGAGAGAGAGAGAATAACATGTGGAGATCATCTTTTCTGTTTTCAGGTTTTATCGCTGCCATTGGTGCTCATTCTATCTCTGAGGAAGTTGCGGGGTTTTCTCCTTTATGGTTTCCCTGAGGAAAATTCTTTGTGTCTCTTGTCTCTTGTGTTTTATTGTTATGCATGTTATTCTCTCAGTTAAATATCTTAAGATCATAATGCTAGCTTGAATGATAAAAATCTAACAATTCGATAGCTCATTGGAAAGGTCTATCTAAAATTTACATTGGAGCCAGTGGAATAGGTGGGTTGCCATCGATCTCCATCTAGATTAATCCTCCCTCCTTAGAAAGCAATGGTATCCATTGCGTCGAATCATGTATCATATCTCGAGTTTTGTGTTGAGTTGATCTCCTGGTGCGACATTTGATGAAGTGAAGAGGCTTCCTTTCTTTGACATCCCGAGAGGGCTGTATATGTTGTATGGAATATTTGTTTCTGGCTGAGAACCTTGAATGTGTGGCCTCACATTATAGAGGTACTCAGATAGATGAGGAAACAATGGCCCTTCCTTCTTCTTGTGTCTGATGAGCAGAGACACCCTGTGCAGAGGGTGTGGAGGTCTCTTTGATCTTATGTTCTCCTTCAGACGCAATTGTGAAGAGGAATAATTTTCTGATGTGGGAGGTTATCTTCCTACCTTGAAATACATTGTTAGGTGCAGCGGTCTCTAGTATTTGATAGAGTTTTCCTCCCAAAGTAACAATAACACTGCAAGGATGGGACTCATATACAGCATGACGTTTCTACATATACGGTTGTCCTAAAAGAACATCATAGACTTCAAGTGCGGCCACATCACACAGTACCTCGTCTTTGAAAGGCTTGATGCCATATGGTAAGAGGCATTGTTGAGTAATGCGGATACCTTGTCCTTGGATTAGCCAACCGATGTTGTAGGGTTTCTGGTGTGGTGTTGTTGGAAGCTCCAATCTCTTGACGACTTCTGCTGAGATCAGGTTCTTTTGGATTTCATTGTCAACAACAAAATGTAGTGGGATTCCCTTCACCCACATTTGTGAGTGGAAGAGGCGCTCCTCTGCCTCTAACTATTCAGGCTCCTCTAGCTGAATCTATGCAGTAGAAACAGTGGCAGTGGGGTCTGCATCAATGACATTAGAGGAAATTTCAACTCAAAATGGGCCTCCTAAAAAGTATTAATAAAATAATAGTTAAAATAATAAAATAATATTTATTAATAATATCTATGATACCTATCCCCAAATTTATATTAAAAAAATGTTTAATACCTATACGGTATTTCAAATTTAAAGCAATTTCATTGGCTAATACATGATGACATGGATTTTGAATCAAAGTTAAAAGGCCCATTTTGAGTTAAAATTTCCTCTAATGCCTGCCTCCCATTATATGTGGCTGTGGCATTGTGTTCGAAAATCAGAATCAGGATCTGATTCTGAAGATTTGATCTCATCCACTAATGACTGCTTTGATCGACATTCATCAGTGTTGTGCTAAGGGATTTTATGAAATTCACACCACTTACCAGTGTCCTTCTTTGTCTTTCCATCCCCATTATTTGCTTGTGGTGGGGACTTGTTTCCGTTTCCTTTTGATGTGTTCTGTGGGCCAGGGTTTCCCTTTCCTTGCTTCTGTGGTGGATTCGCAGGTCCAAAGTCTCACTTATTCTTTTGTCAAAATTTCTCCTCAATTTTGACAGCATACTGATAGAAGAATCCAAGTGAGGAGATGTTGAGGAATTCCATCTTAGTTCAGATGTACCGATGTAGACCACTGCGATATTTTGGAATCAAGTACCGCTCGGAGTCCTTGATACCCAGCTTTGTGCACAAGGTATGAAATTTGTTGGTGTACTTCGACACCATCTGGTCCCTTTCTTGATGCAAAATGGTCCATTTTGTGTATTGCTCATCATAGTTTCCCACAGGGTAATATTGTTTCCTTAAAACATCTATGAAAGAGGCCTAAGTGGTACTTGTTTCAAACATTCCAGACTCTTCTAATGAGTTTTGCTCACAATAAGTATCCCACAAATTTTGGACATGGGGGACTTCCTTAAGGAGCACAAAGGTGATCTTTTCCCCGTCGAAAAAATTATGGATAGGGAAATACCCTTCTAGAACATTCAACCAATTATCTAGGGCATCTGCATTGATTTTTCCTTCAAATAAAGGAATATCGAAGTTAACTTGTACCTTGAAGGGAGATGCATCCCCGAATCAACTGCTCGTTGAAGATGCACTTACTACTGCCGGCATTCGTAGAAGGATTTGGGAGAAACTATCCATCATCTCATTCCTCTATTGCTAGAGGGCTTCCTCAAGAAACTACTTGATCGGATCTCCTACTCCATCGTCTCTATTTTCTTCCACCATGGGAGGTTTTTTGGGACGGCGAGAATGATCAAGTGAAACTATTTTGAGACCAAACTCTCTATACTCGGACCTCGTCGAGGACATGTGCCGAGAAACAATCAAAGAGCAGATTGATCTGATACAACTGATCCGGATTTATATGTGAACGAAATGAAAGAACGGATATATAATCATAATAACATACATTTTGTAAATATAATAGAGATACAGTAAATGAATATTCTAGTAAATGGCAGAAATAGAACTGACTGTAGTACAATAGCTAGAATGGTGGTAGCTATCTCTGAGAAGAGACGTGACTGTTATGATTATCCGTGCAAAGATGAATACAAAATGAGTCCAAAGGGGCCTATTTATAATAATAATGAGGGTGAGAACCCCAAAAGTCTAAAACGTAACCCTAGAAGATGAACCGTCATAAATTTTGTGGCCCCAAGGTTGTAAGTTGAACAATCAACTTCCCGGGGTCATAACTTTTGCATACGATATCTGATTTGGGCGTTCAATAGCTCATTGGAAAGGTCTATCTAAGATTTACAACTTTTGGTTGGCCAAATGCATGCCAATGGAAACCATTTTTCACCCAAATCGCCAAAAAAAATCGTCTAGGGCCTCAAAACAGCCCGAGAAGTTTGGGACCCGAAAAACTGTAGAAAAATAACTAGGAAACTGCCACAATGGACAATTGTTTTCAGCCAGTGGAATAGGTGGGTGGCCATCGATCTCCATCTGGATCACAACTACATATTCTACAAGGAAATTCCAACTTTCTTAGACGATTTATTGTGAATTATGCCAAGAAAAATAAAGGTTTCATGCGCTTGCTCAAGGAGGACACCCTATTCCTATGGGATGAAGCTATGCAATAATCATTCGAAGCATTAAAGAAAGCACTATTATCAACTCATCTTTTACATCTTCCATATTACACGAAGGAATTTATATTGTATCTAGTTGCATATGAGTCTACAATTGTTGTACTGCTAGTTCAAGAGGATGACAAGCTCCAAGAGCATGCTTTGGCTGGTCCTGAGCTCAGATATTCAAATGCAGAGAGACTATCTTTGACGGCAGCCTATGTTGTCCATAGGTTGCAACATTACATTTTATTGAGGAGAAATATTGTATTTGCGGATGTGAATCCATTTCAGTATGCCTTATCTCGATGCATAATCGGGGGAAAATTTAGTAAGTGGATTGTCATACTTCAATAGTTTGAATTAGAATTTCAGTTCACCAAATAAAAAAAGTCCCTAGTGTTCGTGGAAATTATCTCAAAGTTCTCGAGTGATGACATCTTAGTGATAGAAGATGAGCCATTCCTGTAGCCAGGTTTTCACCCTAGCTACATGCCAAAGCACCTCCCTTCTGTCAAAGGGATAGAAGGGTAGAGTTCAAATGGATAAAAGTAATGATGCAAACAAATGATTAGCAATACAATAAACAATAAGCAAACTACTAAACTAAATAAACAATATGAGACAAATATATATTCTCTTTTCTTTAAAATTGGGCCACCATGCCCTAGCTTGGATAGTACCACTTCTCCAAAGGCTTGATAGTACGGAACATGAATAAATGGACAAGGTGGGGAGATGGTGGGACAATGGAATGATTGGAAAATAATGTGGGCATTGTGAGAGGAATTATTCTCACTCTACTCACAAATAATAGAAAAATGGGCAAAGGAATAAGTGGTGAATCTTGTGATGGAGACCTCCACACTATTTTATAGTTTTTCTTGTCCTTTTCTCTCTTTCAGGATTTTGGAACCCTATTTAGGTTTTTAAGCCCTATTTAGGTTTTTTAGCCCTTTTTAAGGTTTTTATCCGTTTTGGGGGGTTTTAAGCCCCTTTGTGGGTGTTTAGCTCTTTTGAGGGTTTTTAGGCCCTTTTTTGGGTTTTTAAACCCTTTTGAGGGTTTTTAGGCCCTTTTTGATATTTTTTAGCTTTTTGAGAGAGCATAAGGTTAAAGCATAGTTATGGAGGTCAAAAATGAGGGAAAAAAGATATGAAACAAATGTTTGTATATGGTTTAGGCCATGTAGAGTTAATTGAGAAATTTTTTGAGTTAATAGATTGCCCCCTAATATGTGAGGGCATGAGCTCATCATATGGCCGACTAACATCATAGGATCATTGGGATAGTTGAGAGACCTGTGAAGAAGCAGTGCTTCCTCGCTTGAGGCATGGTGGCTTTGGTTTTTGTATTAAAGTTGGTTCCCATCAATGGGCGAGATACAAAGAATATGTGAGATGTATATGGACGAGGTGGGCATATCCATACTCATAACAATGTCAAAAGAATAAATGATGGAATAAAGGCTCCGAAATCTCGGATTCGATCATATACATCTATTGTTACATAATGGTGGCCTCAATAAGAGGCTGCATGTCATGTTCTCATTTTGACAACACCATGAAGAAGAACGAACCTGTTGGATCCTAATGACAGATTGAATTAAATAATTAATGCGATGTTAAGATGAGGCAATTAATTAACTAGGAGTGTGCATTTAAATTTATCCATAGTACCCACTTCGAATAAGTAATTATGGAGCATTTAATATTATTGGTGCAATTAATATTTTTAGTTGTTGTGCTAAATAAATGGAGAAATTGGCCCACCTATTTAAATTAGTGAATAAGGTTGGAGGAATTACTTGGAGTAGAAGTCAAGTAAGCACTAAAATCAAAGAATTATGCCAAAAATTAGAAAAGAGGAATATTTTAGGAAAAGCAGCATAAATCCAGAAAGCAGGATAAAACAAGAAAAGAAGGAAAGTTCAGAAAAGAAGGAAAGTCAGAAAAAGAAGGAAAGCCAATGCAAAGCAAAGAAAGGAAAGTATGTCCACTCATGGGTGACCTATTCTCACATGTTACCAAGCCAAGTAACTTGCTCAACAGGTCAACATTAATTCTATAAAGGAAGTATTCCAACTCCCTTTCACATCTTTTGTTAGTTTGAGAAATTTTATGAATGCATCTGTGCAATTGAGAATTGGGAGATGTGCCCCAAGTCAAGCATGAGAGACATGCCCCAGATTTTTGTGAGAGGATAATGGAATTCATGCATTGTCATTTATTTTATTTTCAGGTCCTATATTTGATCAAGTTGAATTTGAATATTAGAAAAATTATTATCCATTCCAGAGATCGAATCTCCAAGCTTCCTGGGGATTTCTAGAGCTAGTTTTTGGTGTAGAAGAAGATAGGTCTTCCATGATTATTTGAGAGGTATTTAGGACTATTTATGATTTAATAATAGATTAATTAATCTTATCAGTTTGAAGAGAAATTTCAGAATCATCATCACCAAGTTCAGAGATCAAATCCTCCCTCCTTCTATTCTAGAGCTAATTTCCTATATGCAAGTGGAGAGACTCTTCCATCATCCTCTAAGAGAAATATTGGCCTATTTATGATGTAATAAGAGATTATGTAATTTTATTATATCATTCACTTCAATACAAATTACATAACTCTGATTTCTTCTCCAATTTATGCACCCCTTCTAGATTTAGCTAGAATTTGACTAGATTTTAATGAATGATTCCTAATTCAATGTGTAAAAGTAAAAATTAATTCATTATAGTTCCTGAAGTTATATAATATATCACATGATATAATGAAACCTATGTTTCAAAAATTCTACTGCATTTGAGTATTGTTTGGGAGTCCAAAATTCTAGCTAGCTGAGCGGTCCTGAATTGTCATTTTACTAGTTATGCTATAATGCTTTCTCATATATCTTTGAAAATTTATGGAATGATATATTAATTTTGAATGAATTTTATTAAATTATATTTAACCTCTATAATATCAGAAACAACCATATCCATTCTCCATTTAATTACCTCACCCATACTAATCTGTATATGTTGAGTAACCCTTAATCTTCCTTGTGAATGTCCAGAATTGTTTAAAACCTAGATATACCTTTATATACATGTTTGATAACTTTATTACCAATCCAAACCATTTACCTAAAGCCTCTGGTTGTGGATATGATAAAAGTGCTTCCTAGTTTCATGGTTAGGTGACCCAGCAGCATGGAAGTAGGTGTCTGCGAAGCGGACTCCAAAACCTCAATGGTCCCTGATCTAAATGTGTTAGGGAAGACACTCTATCAGTCCTATTATTTCCTTAATTACTTCCCTCTTCCCTCTACCCCATGACCAAAAGTATCAGTCATTTTCCCTTATCTGCTTAGCTTCCAAAAGTCGATTGGGTGTTTGCAAGTTCTATTTTAAAACATTAAGCTAATTTGCAGAAAGTTTATATTCTGATCTGAATATCAGATCAGGGATATTACAATGGTATTGTAGAAGGATCAAGTCGATAAGTCAACTTGAACGAGGACCGACTTAGTTGATCAGCCGACTAAGTCGATGAGCCGACTTAGTCGATCAGTCGACTAAGTCGATGGGCCGACTTAGTCGATCAGCCAACTAAGTCAGTCGGCCGACTAAAATAAGAGATTAGGTCGGCCAGCTAAGGTCATGTCGGTCCATCGAACCGATAGGTATTTATTTTGTAACCATTCTGTAAATCATATATATTAAGCTGTTGAGCCAGACGAGAACTCAGTTCAGTTCTTTGCATTGTATGGACTCATTGTAATAATATAATCTATTTTAATTCTATCTGTTCTTATCTTTTGTCTCTGTTTATGATTTATATATGTTTTAGTGTGTATTATTGGTAACCTTATGTGATCTATGAGATTACAACATTGGTGATATGTGTGATCTGTGAGACTAAGTCGATGAGCCGACTTAGTCGATCAGCCGACTAAGTCGGTCAGCCAACTAAAATAAGAGATTAGGTCAGCCAACTAAGGTCACGTCAGTTCACCGAACCGACAGGTATTTATTTTGTAACCATTCTGTGAATCATATATATTAGGTTGTTGAGCCAAACAAGAACTCAGTTCAGTTCTTTGCATTGTATGGACTCATTGTAATAATATAATCTGTTTTAATTCTATCTGTTCTTATCTTTTGTCGGCTAGCTATTGTCATGTCGGTTCACCGAACTGACAGGTAGTTATTTTGTAACCATTCTGTAAATCATATATATTAGGCTATTGAGCCAGACGAGAACTCAATTAAGTTCTCTACATTGTATGGACTCATTGTAATAATATAATCTATTTTAATTCTATCTGTTCTTATCTTTTGTCTCTGTTTACGATTTATATATGTTTTAGTGTGTATTATTGGTAACCTTATGTGATCTGTGAGATTACAACATTGGTGATCTGTGTGATCTGTGAGACTAATTCGATGAGCCGACTTAGTCGATCAGTCCACTAAGTCGATGGGCCGACTTAGTTGATCAGCCTACTAAGTCGGTCGACCGACTAAAATAAGAAATTAGGTCAGCCAGCTAAGGTCGCATCGGTTCACCGAACCAACAGGTTGTTATTTTGTAACCATTCTGTAAATCATATATATTAGGCTGTTGAGCCAGACGAGAACTCAGTTCAGTTCTCTGCATTGTATGGAATCATTGTAATAATATAATCTGTTTTAATTCTATCTGTTCTTATCTTTTGTCTCTGTTTATGATTTATATATGTTTTACTGTGTATTATTGGTAACCTTATGTGATCTGTGAGATTAAAATAGGTATCATATCACTTTCCTCAGCTCAGCCTGTGGAAAGTAACTCTTAGTGGAAAATTAGCTTAGCAATATCTTCAAGTTGTAATTGTGGAATTAGTTCCATTCATGGAAGATTTAGACTTTGAGTTGTATGAGGAAGAAGAGCATTCAAAAATGGATGATCGAGAATATTTAATAATTTTGATGCAAAGAACGTTGAAAGGGATGAAATATGTATCTCAAAGCATCTTCCAGTTAGATCAAGAGATTAAAGAATTCCTTGCGAAGCAGTTGGCAAGCAAACATGGAGAAGGGAGTAGTAGTGTCTTCCTCATACAACTTTATTTCCTTCATGCTGTGAGACTCTCACAGCATGAAGGAAATAAAGTTTGAGAGTATGTGTTTTCAAAAAAATTAACACATGTAGTCTCTTTAGAGACCAAGAAGACATCAAGAAATGAACTAAGTTTCTCCACTTCTCAATGTAAAGGGGAAGAAGAGAGGACCAAATGTGAAGATTCATTAGATCCATATGCACAAGGTTTCTTTGAGAAATTATTTGGGTTTCCCCCAAAGAGAGATCAGCCTATTCACAATACCCAAGATGATGATGAGTCACCAAATCCTTCGTTAGAAGGATATGAAGAAGATACATGCAGAACTAAAGATCAAACAATCCAACATCTAGTTGTTGGTAACGTGGAAGGTGAAATGACTCCAAATTTATTTGTGGTTGATTTCAAGATAAGAGCAGAAGAGATAGGGTAGATTGATGATGGTGAGACATATTTTGGATCTGATCCAAAAGAGAAACACAATTCATATTTACAGTCACCCCTTGAGCCTCACAAGGAAGAAATAATTGAGCACATCTTAGTAGGGTGTGAAGCAAAGAAATGGGTGGGTGAACAAGCCATCATAATTCGACCACATAAGGAGGAGAACATGACACATGGCGAGTTAGTAAATTATGATTTTTATGTGTAATTGTGTAAATCTGATATGGCAGTCACCTCTAGTGAAAATTTCAGAATGGTTGAGCCCCCTAGTGATGAGGTTCAGAATTCTGGTGTCAAAAATGAATTTAGTATCAAGGATGAAACTTTGAGAGAATATATTTCTGGTGCACCAAGGATGAATGAGCACTTAAGTTGTAGCCTAAATTATGTTGTTGAGTACTTAAAATGTGAATATATTGTAGCAACAACATATGTATCAGATTTCAAAACCTTGAGTGCATTGCATGAAATTGATCCGGTGATAGAAAATGAAGAGGAGGAACATCTACAAGAACCTCATTTACAGGGTCATTGAAAATGGATGAACAAAATATTCAAGAGGCCCTGGAAATTTTCCATAACACTCATTCTATAGTCTAAAATATGTGTTTGGAAGCTTCTTTAATGGAATACCAATATTCCTTTGAATCCATGAAGAATATCCAAAAATCAATGTCCACAATCAAAGGTAATTTCTCATAATTGCTTTCAGATAAAAATGACATGTTTGAGCTTATTGAGTTATTGTGGGAAGCATCACTGCATGATGAAGAAAGTATTTGCATATATGAATAAAAGAACTACAAGCTCCAAGGTGATTTGTTGGCCATCCAAGATTCTTTGAGATACACTCAAAGTGCCCTCTTAGAATCACAAATGATGGAACAATTCCAACGAGAGTGGCAAGAATTGACTAAATCTTCAATATTTCCTGGGAGTCATCCCTTTTGGGTAAATGGCATAAAAAATTCCATGGAGGAACTTAATGAGTGGGTGTAACATTAGGAACATTCTATTTGGTGTGTGCTTGAAGAGTGCATAATGGTTTGATGAGAACAAAGAACTTGATTTCTTTCCAAGGAAACTTGAGTTGTTCCTTGAAGACAATCACTCTCCCATGGAAGACTGGGATGAGAGAACCCAATTTGGGCCAGCCAATAATGAAAAATTTGCAGCCATAAGTTTGATTAATGAAGGCTGTAGACATGCAAAGAAGGTTCACAATTCTTTCCCACATGTCCTAGATTCAACAACACCAATGGGGAATGAATAGTGGGTGAAGAAATTTTACTTGTCTGTGTCACATGTACAACAAGGGGATCATGATTTGTCCCCATCGTAGATAGATCCAATTGCAGAAGAGGCGGCTGATTATAGATCATATAAAACAGTAAGTGGTATCTTTGATTCATCCAATGGATGGTTGGATAGAGGAATCACTGAAGAGGAAAATATGGATGTAAAGTTTTGTCTTGTTACAAGAAAATTGTTTTTAATAATGTTGATTTGTCTATGATTTACAAGCAGTAGAAAAGGCATGTGTGTGCAGCCACTTTTGACAAGAAGGCATCAGATCTACACTTATCTTCAATGTGTGGGTCAATTGATGGAGTTTTGTACCCTTGGATCAATGGGAGAGAGTTGAGCCATTGGATGAAGAGGGGAGCACTTGTTGACTTCCATAGAGACCATGATACCTCATTATTTGAGGGAAACATGAACATGACTGATTTTGATACAACTTACTCTCCTTTCGAGCAACATTTTAGGACAAGGGATTCTCACCCTTGTCACTTGGGTTTCATGGATAGCACACTTGTTCATTGTGTGCATAGGTCACACGAGAAATTTTCAGTTGGAATGGAAAGATTGGTGGAATTGTGGCCTCACTTTTTGGAGGAATATCTAGGGATGTATAATATTTCTATGATTCATCTCTACATTGGATAGTTGCATATATTGATTGAGGGGCCCTCAAATATTTAGGTTTGCATTGGAAAGGATGATTTTACAATATGGTTGTATGATGTTTTCATCTTTCCCCACATTTCATATGATGCTGATTTTTTCTTGTTACTAATGTTTGGGGAGATGCAACATGAACAGTGGGATCCAGGCACTCTTTTTCTTAACATAATTTGTTGTATGGTATTCCTAACCATGGGGGTTCCATACAAGCAATGGGATACCAACATTGTTTTTCCTTGCAGAAGTTGTTTTCATGTTGGCATGATGGAGCAAGCCAACCCTCTTTTGCACTAGTTCATCTATGTTGCACTTGGTTTCAGTTTCCCACATAGGGAACAGCTCCTTGGATGGACTTATAGTTTACATAGCAGTGGTATATTTTCATTTCTAGTATTCTTATGGGATCTTGGCACACTTTCCAGTTTTTTCACTTGGATAGAAGTAGGCATGTTCAGTTACATATGTAGTGAATATTTTCTTGGAGAGAGGATTATGATCAGAGTAGTGCAGTGAAAGCATGATGGAACTCTTGGGATACTTTGCTTTAGGACAAGAAATCATTGGAAGGGAGGACTTCCATGTTCCCATTTTGATAGCACCATGAAGAAGACCGAACGCCTTGGATCCTAGTGACAAATTGAGTTAAATAATTAATGAGGGGTTAAGATGAGGAAATTAATTAATTAGGAGTGTGCATTTAAATTTATACATAGTTTCTACCCACTTGGAATAATTAATTATGGAGCATTTAATATTATTGGTGCAATTAATGTTTTTATTTGTTATGCTGAATAAATGGAGAAATTGTCCCACCAATTCGAATTATTGGATAAGGTTGGAGGAATTACTTGGGGTAGAAGTCAAGTAAGCACTAGAGTCCAAAAATGATGCCAAAAATGAGAAAAGAGGAATATTTTAGGAAAAACAGCATAAATCCATAAAGCAGGATAAAACAGGAAAAGCAAGAAAGTATGAAAAGCAGGAAAGTTCAGAAAAGAAGGAAAGTCGGAAAAAGAGGAAAAAGAAGGAAAGCCAAAGCAAAGAAAGGAAATTATGTCCACTCATGGGTGACGTATTCTCATAGGTTACCAATCCAAGTAAATTTCTCAACAGGTCAACATTAATTCTATAAAATAAGTATTCCAACTCCCTTTCACATCTTTTGCTAGTTTGAGAAATTTTATGAATGCATTTGTGCATTTGAGAATTGGAAGATGTTCCCCTAGTCAAGCATGGGAGATGTGCCCCAGATTTATATGAGAGGATAATGGAATTCAGCCATTTTCATTGATTTTATTTTCAGGTCTTTATCTGATCAAGTCGAATTTTAAGATCAGAAAAATCATCATCCATTCCAGAGATCGAATCTCCAAGCTTCCTGTGGATTTCTAGAGCTAGTTTTTGGTGTAGAAGAGGATAGGTTTTTCCATGATGATTTAATAGGTATTTTGTCCTATTTATTATATAATAAAACAGTACTGAATCTTATCAGGTCGAAGAGAAAGTTCAGAATCATCATCACCAAGTTCAGAGATCAAATCCTCCCTCCTTCTTCTATTCTACATCTAGTTTCCTATATGCAAGAGGAGAGATTCTTCCATCATCCTATGAGATGAATATTGGAATATTTATAATTTAATAATAGAGTATGTAATGTTGTAATATCATTCACTTCAATAAAAATTGCATAACTCTGATTTCTTCTGCAATTTATGCACCCCTTCTAGATTTACCTAGAATTTGACTAGCTTCCAATGAATGATTCGTAAGTCAATGTGTAAAAGTCCAAATGAATTCATTCTAGTTCCTATAATTAGATAATATATCAAATGATATTATACACATATTTTTTAGAAATTATACTCTATTTTATTATTGTTTTGGAGTCCAAAAGTCGAGCTAGCTTAGCAGTCCAAAATTGTCATTTTATTAGTTATGCTATAATACTTGCTCAGATATATTTGTAACTTTATGGAATGATATATTACTATTGAATGAATGTTATTAAATGGTATTTAACCTCTATAATCTCATAAAATCCCATATCCATTCTCCATTTAATTACCTCACCCATAATAGTCTATATATGCTGAGTAACCCTTAATATTCTGTGTGACTGTCCAGACTTGTTTAAAACCTAGACATCCGTTTATATACATGTCTGATAAATTTATTGCCAATACAAATCATTTCTCCAAATCCTATGGTTGTGGATATGAGAAAAGTGCTTCCTAGTTTCACGGTTATGTCACCCAATAGCATGGAAGTAGTTTTCCGCAGAGCGGACTTTGAAACCTCAATGGTCCCTGATATAAATGTGTTAGGGAATACACTCTATTAGTCCTATAATTTCCTTGATTTATTCCCTCTTCCCGCTACCCTGTGACCAAAAGTATCAGTCATTTTCCCTTATCTGCTTAGCTTCCAAAAGTTGACTGGTTGTTTGCAAGTTTTATTTTAAAACATTAAGCTAATTTGCAGAAATTTAATATTCTGAT
The DNA here is from genome assembly GCA_001517045.1 of Pseudotsuga menziesii. Lineage (NCBI taxonomy): Eukaryota > Viridiplantae > Streptophyta > Pinopsida > Pinales > Pinaceae > Pseudotsuga > Pseudotsuga menziesii. The sequence goes on from LPNX010266629.1 coordinate 54,799, forward strand.
ATGAATATCAGATCATGGATATTACACTGCATACAATGCTTATCTGAAGAATTAATACATCGGACCCATGGAATTCTCATGGAATGCGATATCTTCACTACTGATGCTCTATTGGATCTAGAAGTTTACACAACTATAGGGACTCACTGACGGAGAGTCAGAGTCTCTGTGGTACAATATGCACATCAGTCATGAATCTACACATAAGCACTTCTTTTGGAGATTCTGAACACTATTTCCAATGCAACCTAGAAATCACAAGGGACATGAACCTGTCTGGGTCCTGTAATAGACTCACCAATGTGCTAGAGTCAGGTGACAACTGGGGTCTTCAACCAAGTACTGCACAGACCAACACTCTATACGAATCTCAATGGTGCAATGACATAGCTAAAGTCAAGCATGTGAGACACAACCATCCCAAGAGGCACTAATGACTCCTCTAAAAGTGGTACAAGGAATTCATTAATAAGGTTAATGAAACCAAGATACATAGACCTATGGGTCTTTCCTCTAGAATAGATGTGTTGTCGTTGACAGAGGGAACCTAAAACTAACCAAGGCAATGATGTTTCCTTTACCCGAAGCATGAGGGGGATAACAAAAAATGTGGGACAATCTGGGAATTGATGCACTAATTGGGGGAAAAGGGGCAGGGAGAGTATGAAGGACTCAAACTTCCTTTGTTCAGAGTATGACACCAGGGCTGACCTAGAAGCAAATGAAATGGACTCATGGGAGAGGGATCATGGTTGCGATACCGGGAATGTAACTACAGATAAAAATATTGAGGGAGGTAACTTGGACTATTTATAAGGAAGACTCACCGTAGAATACTCTGAACAAAGGCGAACAAGTGGTGGAATGCTGTGGAACTGTAATATATGGGGTGGCGCCTAAAGACACCGTCATGACATGATCTCATGGATTTTTAGCGAGCCCGAGAAAGTCAATGTTCCATGGTGTTTTGATTTTTAGAGTTTTTGAAAAATAGGAAGAAGACTTAAGTGGGGTCTCTTTTTTGTTGATAGTCTCATGTGTATGAAAAAGGATAAAATTGTACATAAGAGAGCTCGCCCACCCTTTTTAGGGGATAGGAGACTTCTTTACCATTGGTAGTCTAGGCAGGCCGGAAAAGGTTAAACTTACACTAACTAGACGGTCATTCGAATACTTTTACAAGCATGAATGAAACCAAGTTTGCTCGGAAATCTTTTCTTGATGAGAAGGCTAGAAAAGAGCTTAAAGAAAAACTATGATGGGATCTTTTGTAAATTTTGGTCCCGATGCTCGAGAAAGCATAAAAGGATGCAAAGGGAAACGTTCCTAGCCTGGGTGTTCCAAGGTGGTAATTTTCTTGATAGTCTACATCATTTGAAAAAAAGGAGAAAAGAGGCTACGTAGATGCCCTTTCAAATACTTTAACAAGTGGGAAAGGAAGAAAGTTTGCTCGATGATATTTTCATTTGTTTAGGAGTTAGAAAAGAGCTTAACAGAAACTCCATAATGGTCAATCAAGGAAGGGGGAAGTAATCGATATATGGCTGATGGACATAAATGCAGAATATTAATGGTTCCCCCTTGTGGGACGATGAATGGTGGTCAAAATATGGCCAATTATGCAGTACGGATGGAGCACATGGCTTGTGAATATGCCAATACATACAAAAGGAGACTCACGTGATGGTACACAAATGAGGTGGCTTTCCAGAAGTGGCTCAAAATTTTAATGTTAAGGAGCGAGAGAAGGGTCTCATCAAAAGATAGAGGATGGAAAATTGAATCCGACGGTGCAAACGACGTCCCAAATGGACTCCGGATGGTTCTGCAGTGCTTGAAAGAAAAACAAACCCAAGGGGGGCTATAAATAGGGGGGGACCACATGACATGTGTCATTGTTACTGTTCAGTGTTGATTTCTAGTGGAGGACCCAAGATCTCTTTTGTTGATTTCTTTCATTATGACTGGTGGTTTTCAGATCTGCGGCTTGCAGGTAAGAGTGCATGCCAAAACCGTCCTTTTCAATGGTTTAGTTTTGTGATTTGCTCACCTAGGGGCTGAGGCCGAGCTGAAAGGGTTTTTTGGGTCAGGGCGCTCTTTTCAAGGAAAAAGTCATGAACTAGGTTGTGCTTTTCGGCCAAATAATCGTGACCCAGTTGTCCCTATCAAGGGGAGAGGAACGACCTAGGTCGCACCTGTTCAGCCAAAAAGCGCAACTGAGTCACACATGTTCAATGAAAAGTCACGAATTGGGTCGCTCAGTTTGGCTAAACAGGTGTGCCTTCATCCTTGGATGAGTTTTCTACCTGTGATACTGTTCTTGAAAGGAAACTTGGTTGTTGTGCAGGATGGCTCGACCTATGTGCAGGGAGTGGGATTGTAAATACTTGCGGAGGGAGGATTTGAGGAATGCAGGAGTGTGGGATACGCTAGCCTGGTCTTCATTGCTCAAGTTTATGCAGGTTGCCCCATTTTGGACCTTACGACTGTTACTCGAGACTTTGGTGGGTTTTTGGGATGTTGGGGCAACATATTGAGATTACGCTGCAAGATGTATACTTTTTTGTGGAAATCTCGATGCTGGGAGTGATTGGTGTTGCGACACCCAAGATCTCACATGATGAGACTTTGGATGATCTCTATGAGAAGCACTGCTATGCCTCTGCTTATGTGCATTGGTCTTATATTTTGATATGCGAAATTGAGAGTCTCTCAACTCGGGCAGTTGCAGTGATGGTGCTATGGATCTTGGGCTCGTTTGGTCCCCACAAGATTTCTAGGGGGAAACTCCAGATTGTGGACTGTGTGATGGTGGGAACCTACTATGGGTGGGCCCAGATGTATCTGACTGTGTTTCGACGGGCACTAAACCATGATAGGACTATGAGAGGGGATTTATGTTTCCCTTCCTTTTTATTCTCCTTCTTATTCGAGAGGGTTCTGACCCTTCGACCGCACTTGGCAATGCAGGATGCTGGGCCTTAGGAGCCTTGGATGCATCGATGGAGCGAGATGATGGTCTATGAGGGAGGAAACCTAGTGGGACATTTATTTACTCGATATTTTCTCGCATAGTGGAGTCAGCTTCCCATCCTCATTGACGACTACCCGTACATAGACATGGACTACAAGGGAGACGCAAAGATGCATGGACCTCCAGGGAAGGCCTACAGAGTAGATGGTACGTATACATGATGTTTTATGTGTTTACATGCATAGATAGTATACTATATTAGTGGTAGCTAGTTTATGTTTAGGACATATATTGTTGATGTATCATGTGTATTAACATATGTTGGTCCATGAACTCCCGCACGTTATGAGTGATGAAGGGAGAGGGTGGAGGGGGTGGATCCACCTTCTCCCGGCCCCCATAGGACCTTTCAGTTGCTCCGTCATGATATTGAGAGCCTGCTGGAGGGTGTTACTGATGATGGATGGAATCACTTGGATGATGATCTGATTGTTGCTTGCTACCACACACCTCCTGAGTGGATTCCTCTAATGAAGAGGATTGCAGTCGTGGCAGAGTACATTCGAGCGACGTCCTGAGGGGATGCACGAATGGAGGACGAGGACAAATTCATTGAGGAGGAGGCCTCAAAGAAGGAGACATAGTCAGAAAAGGAGGATGATGTGTCTGACTCTAATTAGCAGCTAGTGGAGCTTCCCCTAGTGCGGTGGTGTACTCAGATTTTTTGTATCGCTATGTATATTCAGCTGAGAAACCTTGTGGAGCTTCTCATTTTGTACTGAACAATTTATGGCATGCTATATATATATATAAATATATATATATATTGATGCACATGGATGCACTTTTTATGGTTTTATGAGAGTCTTGTTATGATGATGATGAAAATTCCTAGATGATGTATGTTACATATGTATTCATATTTTTATATGGTTATGCATGATGCAGTTTCTTGATTTCCTATGTGCGATGATGAATATGCCATTCTACAACGTTATTAGCCATTTGGTTTTTTAAACTATTGAGGTTTCTCGAAACATGTATGAATGCGATGGATTTAAAATTTCTAACTAACTATTTAGTGGAGAGGAACTTTCTAGAAAGTCAAGGATCACAAGGCTTGGTAGAGGTTGTTCTACTGGGAGACAAGCAGTTGGGAGTCTAAGAATACATCAAGGTGATGAATGCCCAATTGGAGTGTGGCGGTTAAGATACCAATGAAACCATCATACTCAGCCTAGTTGTTGGTAGCAATGCCAACACACACTCCATCAATATGGATCAAATCATGTGATGAGGAATAGATAACCCACGCAGCCAAGGAAAGATTCAGAGACCATCTTCTTGCTCCATCAGCAAATCTAGTGTAGTGACGCAGGGTAGGATCCATTTGGAGAATTCAAGGAAGAAAAGTATAAGGATCATGTTAAGAACAGTGTAAAACGAAAAACAAAAACATAATACAAGTGAATCATGGTGGTAATGTTAGGTGTAAAATATCTTGAGGTAGATCCTGTTGTGGGGATTCTTCAAGAGTTGTCCATCAAAGTTAGATAGAGTGTATGCCTCCTTTCCAAGGAAATTGTGGATGACATAAGTTCTGTACAACATTGACTTGAACTTCCATTTTCCTAACTTGTCATTGTATTGTTCATAAATACGTATGATGTCGCCTTCGCTAAAGGTGCGAGGGTGAACATGGGATTCAAAATGTGACTTCGACCATGTTGTACCTACTTCAACGGATTGGAGATCATCACAACGATCCTCATTGGTTTTTTCAAGTAGGAGGAGATATTATTCTAGAGGTGAAGTATCGGGAAGGATTTGTATCGTGAGACAGAGCAATGGGATCTAGAACTCAATGGGAAGTATCGATTCAACGTTGTGGACCAAATGGAAACGGGTGAAGCTAGTGGTGGTCTTTGTGGGTGTGCGGTAGTCCCAGAGGGTGGAGAACAACACGTGGTTCTAGTTATCTTTGTGGTTACCCACCATCCATTGGAGCATGGATTTAATGATTTTGCTGACCACTTCTACTTTCCCATTTCCCTGAGGGTAGGAGGAGCATGAGTACTGGTGCTCAAATTTCAACATGGTTGAAAGTTCTATCCAAACAACGTCTTGAAAATGGCTACTGTGTTTTGAGACTATCTAGTGGGGAACACCGAAACATGAAATGACGTGGTTGAAGAAAAAATGCATCGTCGTGTCAGCTTTGCAATTGAAAGTGGGCATGGCCTCGGCCCATTTGTTGAAATAGTCAACAAGAATAATAATGTATTTTTGGTCGTCGACCGAGGGAGGATTAATTTTCATGAAATTGATCACCCACTTGCAGAAGGGACTGAAAGTGATGACAGGATGTAAAGGCATGGGGGGATTCCTTTCTTTCAGAGAAAATAGTTGACAGTTTTAGAAACGTTTAACCGCATCAATGAAATCGACAAAAATAGAAGGTTGAAAATAGCTGACACATAGAATATTCTAAGTAGTCACCAAACCAGAGAGGTGGCCACCGCAAGCTTCACTATGAAATCCATTGAGGACCTGTTCTGCCTTGTTATGGGTGAGGAAACAGACTGATATCGTATCAATGCCTGGACAATATAGGACATCCCCAATAAGGATATTGCGAGTGGCTTGGTGTCAGATGCGCCGTCGATCTTCGCGGCTTAAGTGAGCCTCAAAATTTTGGGTGCATAAGTATAGGAGAATTCCCACATACCAAGTATCTTCTATGGAAATGACAAATAATAATTCATCAAGAAGGTTGAACATAATCAATGATGATGCGGAAAACAAGGGAAATTATTTCATCAATGCAGCTAGCACCAAAGCCTTGATGCTTTTGGGAGAAATGAATTCCAAGGCGAACTCCTGGAGGACGACAATCCATCTGGCCGCACAACCTTGTAGGAGGCGATGGCTCAGGAGGTACAACATAGTGTTGGAATTGGCCACTACTCAAGTATGGTTTGTGATAATGTAATAGTGCATTTTTTGGACTAAGAATACAACGACGAAGGCCATCTTTTCCTCCATCGAATATCATAAGGGGGGACAGGTGAACTTCTGAAAAACGTAGTAACTCACTTGCTCTTGATGAGCATCATCTTCCTAGAACAAAACTCCAGCGATTGTTTTTTTGGAGTCCGACACATAGAGGATTAAGTCCTTGGTGAAGTCGGGCGTAGATAGTAACGGGGTGGAAGCTAGATCTTGATTTAATTCGTCAAATGTGTCTTGCTCATGATAATCCCAAAGAAATGGAATGTTGGTACGAAGTAGACACAAACATTAGAGGAAATTTGAGGTCTAAAATGGGCCTCCTAAGGAAAATAATAAAATAATAGTTATTAATTTTTGAGGAAGAATGAAAAAAACTACTTTTTTTGTTCGTATTTTCGACATATCTCCCTGTGTTTGTGACTCAAATTTCGAGTAGGAGAGCTCGTTTGATGCGGAATTAAATTCCACATCCAACAAGTACCCACATTGCATACTTTTGACAGACCCCACTACCCCAAAAACAATAAATACCTGAAAAACATGATGATGATGTCATCATCACATTTTTCAGGTATTTCTTGTTTTTGAGGTAGCAGGGCCTATCAAAAGTATGCAGTATTGGTACTCGTTGGATGCAGAATTAAATTCCTCATCCAAATATCTCTCTCACTTGGAATTTAAGTAAAAACATAGGGATATATGTCAAAAATATGAACAAAAAAAGTAGTTTTCTTTTATGAAAAATATGTCAATTCAACCATTATGGTTTTCTCATTTTATTAAAATTCTATTGGTTCTTGAATTCCAGCTCACAAAATTTATTGTTGGCACATTTTCTTATAAGGCCCATTTTAGACCCCAAATTTCCTCCAATGAAACCATGGGATTTGGTCACATATTCTGGTATGGAGTGGCGAAGGAAGTTATCCTTTCCTTAGAGGCTCTGCAATTGGCGCAAAGTCCATGGTGAGGGTAGATTGAGAATGGGTTGAAATTTAATAGGGTCAACTACAATCCCTTCGTGGGAAACGATGAACCCAAGTAGACGGCCCATTGGGACACAAACGACACACTTGAGAGGGTTCAAGCAGATTTTGTACTTGCGACATCACAAGAAGACTTGTCGCAAGTCGTCTAAGTGTTGTGAGCACTTCCGTGACCGAGTGGCAAGGTTGTCTAGATAGACAATATTATGTGCACATGTTCATTGAAGCAGTATGTCATGGCACGTTGGAACATGGCTCCAGTGGTTTTTAGGCCAAAGGGCATCACTCGATATGAGAATCTGCCACAAGAGGTTGTAAATGCAGTCTTGTATCGATCTTCCTCCCGGATCTGAATTTGGTTGTATCCGGAGAAACCGTCCATGAAGGAAAAGACCTCATGTCTGGCACATGTGTCAATGATTTGGTCAATAAAAGGATTTGAGAAGTTCTCCTTCGTAGATGCCACATTCAAATCGTGGAAGTCTATACATATGCAGAAGGTACCCTTTTTTTGTTCATGAGAACAAGATTCAAAAACCAAGTGGTCTATGCAATGGGGTAGATAAAGTCAGTTGTGTGCAAATTCTCTATCTCGGATTTTACCATGGTGAATTTTGAAGGGTGAATGGGATGTTAATTCTAATGCATCGGCGTGACATAAGGACATGTATCAATGTGATGTTCCATGATGGATAGATCCAATTTGGGCATCTCGATGTAGAACCAAGAAAAGATGTCACAGAACTCCTGTAAAAGTGCTTTGTAAGAAGTGACTTCCTTAGGAGAGCATTATGCTCTGAGTGTGATTTATTCAATGACCTATGGGTTGGTTGAGATATTCATCTTAATCATGGGTGAAATGTTGGCCATATTTCCTTCTTCAAAGGTCTTGGGAGCCGAGATGGTGTTTTTGAACCAATCCACCTTGCCATGGATGAAGTCCTTGGGGTCCACTGAATATTGATCTGACGTTGACGAAGGTTCCCCAGGGATAAAGAATGAGCGATGGTGCATGTCATCCCACAGGTATTCAGTAGTGGAAAAGGCTTCAAGTATCTCCTCATCATTGCAGAAACAATGAGTGGATAGATCCGAGGGATCATCGATGGTTCCAGAGATGGAAGGGTCGGTGGAGTTGGACACTACGTAAATTGTTGTGGTGTTTGAGGAGGAAAATGGGGGGTGAATTTCCTCGATGAAAGTGATCTCGGACTCACAGGAGTGATTTCAAATATCCTGAAGGATAGAATGATACTCAGTCAAGTCTGGGAAATGGTGCAAATAATGGTCGTCGAGACCGCAAATCGTACATGAATGGTTGGTCCTTAAAGACTTATTCTTGGCCGTTGGTGGAGCTGAGACGTTGATTACTGGAAGGCCTTCAGTTTTATCCATGGTGTCTATGTCCATGCATAGGATAGGTATCTCTAGGTAGTTCTGGGTTTCATTTCTATGGACATCATACAAAGCACAAGGTGGGGTTGGCCGACGCTCAGTGGCTGCGGCTGATTTGGTGGTTTTTCCACAAGTCCTCTTTGGAGGAGGCAAGGCTGATATAGTAACAGAAGGTGTTTTGGTGGGCCAGGAGGAGGGAGTGATTCCATCTCAATAGGTTGAATGGGGGTCAGCACAACCTAGGGCATGAAAGGTGGGGTTGGATGTTCGAGGTACCACACCAAAATCCCCAACGTAAAATTTGGTAAATTTAAAGTAGCCATGACAGGCTTACTCACGATGTCGGATGGAGGGAAAAGGAAGGGAATTGTATGGATTAGGAGTGAGCCCCAACAATTCCCTGGTGATTGAATTTGAGGTTGCTCCTGTGGCTATGGTGTGGGTGGAATGGTGTTGGATGAGAGAACACACAAATCCGATGTGTCAGTTGACTCTGGTGGAAGCGGTAAAGATGGGAAGGAAATCGTCATAGATGTGTTGGTGAACAATCCCGGGCCTATCGCTGACAAGGAGGGGATATATACGCTATCGATGGAGGTAACAATGGTAGGGATGATGTGTTTGGGTGTGGTTGTCTCTTGTAGATCATAGTAAGTTAATTGGTCCATCATTAGAATCTTCTCGTCATGAGGGAAAATCATAAGGAAAAAAATGGTGGATGCCATGGCTCTCATGGCATACATGTAACTACTTCCGAGGAGCATTAGAGGAAATTTGAGGTCTAAAATGGGCCTTATAAGAAAACGTGCCAAAATAAGTTTTTGTGAGTTGGAATTCAAGAACCAATAGAATTTCAATAAAATAAGTCAACCATAATGGTTGAATTGACATATTTGTCATTAAAAAAAACTACTTTTTTTGTTCGTATTTTCAACATATCTCATTGTGTTTTTACTCAAATTTCGATCGGGAGAGCTCGTTGGATGTAAAATTTGATTCTGCATCCAACGAGTACCCACACTGCATACTTTTGACGGACCCGGTACCCCAAAAACAAGAAATACCTGAAAAAATGTGATGATGACATCATCATCACATTTTTTCAGGTATTTCTTGTTTTTGGGGTAGCGGGGTCCATCAAAAGTATGCAGTGTGGGTACTCGTTGGATGCGGAATCAAATTTCACATCCAACGAGCTCTCTTGATCGAAATTTGAGTAAAAACACAAGGAGATATGTTGAAAATACGAACACAAAAAGTAGTTTTTTTCTTTCTTCCTCCAAAATTAATCAATATTATTTTATTATTTTAACTATTATTTTATTATTTTCCTTAGGAGGCCCATTTTAGACCCCAAAATTCCTCTAATGGAGGTTGTAATTAAGTTGAGCATTGACAACCTTGATGTCAATCAAAACTATCTTACCAACTAATGATATAGGGACATTAAGAAGAATGCCTTGGAATTTGGTGGAGCGATCATCATAGGCGCGTAGGGAAGTGGTTGATGGTTGGAGGGTAGGGGACCTAAGTTTCTACCAGACGAATGTCGACATGACATAGGTGGATGCCCCTTCATCGATGATACATCGATGTATGACCAAATTCTGAATTGAGACTGGAATCTAAAAGGAAATGGTGGATGGAATTCTCGACTCGCCTTGATGCAAATCAAATATGATCAATATGGAATCAGAGGGATCCATGACACAAGGTGTAGATAACAACGCTTTCCACTATGGCGGGAATGTTTTGAGGACTTCGAGAGCAGACATGGTTGTATGTGATTGAGCCAAGTCATCAATGATGCTATAATTCAAGGAATCTCTAGCAGTTGCGTTGTTGATGATACGCCATATGGGAAACCGTGGAACTCTAGCCGACCCATCACTAGGGTGTGGGGGAAAGTGGAGGGGCATGTTGGCAGTGCCAGAGGTGGATGCCACTCATGAGTCAAAAATTTTCGTGGTGGATCCGTACTTGTTACGTCTAGTGTGGAGGCTCACCTCTTTAGTTGACAGTGTCATAAGGTGATGGATACTAGTCAGCATAGGTGGAACTGCGGCAGGTGCCCAAGGAGTAGGTGGGGGGAGGGGTGTGGTTGCAGCCATTCCTTGGAGTGGTAGCGAGTTTTGGAGCACCATAGGGGAGGTCCTGGTGGTGTTGCATTGGGAAAATCCTATGCTATCACATTAGTGTCACATTTACCTTCATTCTCGAGAAACTGCTTGACACAGTCCATATGCCAGAATTCATGAGTGTAGTGACCATAGAAGTTGCATAATTTACAAGGATGATTAATCCATAATGGAGTGGTTTGTCCCAGTTGGTTAGGCTATTGGGGGTTTCATGACAGCAGGTTAGTGTCATTTTTGTTAGGAGGATTAGGTTATTGGAAAAATACTTGTGGTTGGTTGTTACCATAGTTTCTGGATCGTTTTTTCTTATCCTTCCCTTGTTGGTTAGTGGGGGTGATTTGGTTGGGAATATTTTGTTGCGAAAAAACTTGTCATGAGGAAGTTGGAGGAGATGGGGTAGGGGCCAGAGTGGCTTGCATAGGTGGTGCGTAGTAGGTTAGAGGAACAAGAGGGGCTACAAATCCATTTGTTAGTCCCGAATACAGTTGTGCTGGCGAGGTCAGTGCATGGGCATGTTTTCTTGGCACAGGCTGTGCATAGGAGGTTGTGGCTCCGGACTAAGCCATCATCCTAGATTAATCAGGCATTTGGTGTGGTTACACACCAGCAAGGGTGTTCTTAGGTGTGATGGAATCATAGGGGGTGTTGCATAGTATTGTGGGTGTTCGAAGACAGAATTGATGACACCATCCGCAACATGGGATGCCCCCCCTGCATCACGGTGAGAGGTGCTGACACGGGGAGCATCTGGTATGATGGTCTACATGTATCCATACTGAATGTAAATTAAATCAAACTATTGGGCCTTTAAAATGGCCTCTTCCTCAGATTGGGGACATTCAAAGGTGACTTCTTTGGCTATGGGTGGAAGCAAGGTTTTCAAGAACCAATTGAGGAAAATCCTATCATCAATTTGGATCTTGCATAGGCTACATCGTCGCCGCCACTGATGGATGTGGTCAGTGATGTGCGTAGCGGTATATTGAGGGAAAGATAACAAGATCTCCATGCCTTCGCCATAGCAGACAGGGAGTTGGTAGTATTGGAGGAACATGTTGGCTAGCAAAGTGAAATTAGGATAAGAAGCTAGAGGTAGTTCGATATACCATTTTTCCGCAACACCTGTGAATGTGTGTTGGAATAATCTCAGTCTGATTGAGTCATCTATAATGTTGTTTGACGAGAACCATAAATGAAATGACATAATGTGGTTTTGGGGGTCTTCCCCCTCCATTCCTTCAAACATTGGAATGTCTGATGGAATTTTGGTTGGCATGGGAGGCTAGTGAGGTTGATGACTAATGGGGTCATTTGTTAATATATCCAAGTCTGGTAAATTAAGTCGAGCCATAAATGGTAGGCTCAATCCAAGGTTGGTTCGGGATGGACCAGCGATGGCGCCAGGGTTGGCAGGAGTGTGATGTCCATGCATGACTGGGAGAACTTGAGGTTGACTTCCCGCAATGGGGATAATCGAGAAAATAGTGGAAGGGAAATTTCCCTTAGGTATGTACAGTGGTACTAATGGGAGCTACTGTATGGCCGCCACTGATGGGTGGTGTACCTACAACCGCATGCATAGTGGTGTTGGGACCACTAGCAGGGATGTTGGTAATGATGTGGGGCAGAGACATGGGTGCACTACCAACCATCCTTCCAAAGAAGGGATCATGATTTGCACCATCCATGGGGCTAGATGGTGCACTGAATAGGTTCATCTTGGATTGATAAGAATATGAGTCATAATTAGAGGCCATCTGGCCTTTTGAAGGTGAGGAATTTTGTTGAGGAGGGCCTCGAAGGTGACGGTCTAAAGACCTAAAATGAGGGGGGTGTCCCTTAAGTCATGAGGAGGAATGCAGTGGATCAATGGTGGCTTATGGTTTAAATCGAAATCCTATTGGTTAACAGGTGGTCTCTCGGCCACCAAGGCTGTCAGAAGACAGTGCTTGGATTTTTCCTCACAAAGGTGTATCTAGTTAATCAGAAGGGGGCGTTGCCCATTTCATTTAGCAATTCTTCTCATTAGCCAGCTAGTTTGGGGTTCCTGCGATACTCCTCACAATGAGTTTTATGGAAAATCCCAATTACTTCCCATAGTTGATTCGGTTGATACTTGTGCCCCAAACCGAAAAATTATTAAGTAAGTTAGTTACTTTTATGGTTCGCTCGGGGTCATGAATCAAGTTTTGATGGATTATTTGGTGTGAATGTGTGCACTTTGTGTATCAATTTGCAATTTTTACTTTCAATTATGTAAAATAAAATCACAATGGTTTCCCTACAAGAAACAAGCTAAGGGATTGTCCCAAAACAGGGTTGGAAGGTAAAGATAAATCCAAATAAAGTGCAAGACAATGTGTAATATGACTGCAACTTTTGTGAATCAATAGGGTGACTACCCAACCTTTGTATCTTTCAAATAAAAGGAGTGTTGGGATCTCATCAATGTGGAAACAAGTCCATCCATAGATCCGCAGGTCACACCCCAAATGTTCGGTGCTCAACAGGGAGGATGCGAACACCTTGAGACCCCCAATGGTCTCCACTCATAGTAGCTTCCAACTTCACTTGTTTTTAATCGATATGAACAAGAAAAAAAATGGATTCCTATTACTACGATTATCTCAGAAGACCCTGGAGGGTGATGACTGAGTAAAGGAGGAAGGGATGAATAAGAATGTTAATTTCCAGCATTTAATAATGAAAAACATAATTTAAACTTGCAGAAAAACTAACATAGAAATAGAAAGATTGCATGTAACAGTCAAATAGTGGCTAATGGGTCATTTCAGACAGTAAAAAAAGATGTAAAATGGATCAGAAATTGATAGGTTGCTTCTAACTGCAGGACAGTGGCGACTGAGTCGCCCAAAAATACCACACAGTGGTGACTGGGTAGAAACTGATGCAAAAAAAAACCGAGACTATTCCCTAGGAGGAAATTTGTGCCTTTTGTGGCCTGATTCGTGACCTAGGTCATGGGTTTCAGCCCAAAAGTAGTGACTAGGTCGCGTTTTTTAGACCAAAAGCCACGAAGGGGGTCGGATTAGGATAAAAATAAAAAACAGAGCTGGCAGTGGCCGACAGGAGCATGAAGTGGTGCCATGTAGACTTGGATTGGCTTCCTAAGTGACGATTGAGCCTCAAAATAAAGCAAAGACCTGCAAAAGAAGAGGATCGAAAAGGATCGAACCGGTTTGGTTGACAAAATTGTAGGTGGGTTTTCACCCTGGCTATGTGCCAAAGCACTGCCCTTCCACCAAAGGGATGTAATGGTAGAGTTCAAATGGATAAAAAACAAGTTGCAAACAAACGATTAGCAGTACAATAAACAATAAGCAAACTACTAAACTAAATAAACAAGATGGGACAAATATACCTTCTCTTTTCTTTAAAATTGGGCCACCGTGCGCTAGCTTGGATGGTAGAGCCTCTCCATAGGCTTGATAGTACAAAGGATGCCTCAATGCATAAGGTGGGGAGATGGTGGGGAAATGTAATCATTGGCAAATAATATGGGTGTTGTCAAAGGAATGATTCTCACCGTACTCACAAATGATAGAAAAATGGGTGAAGGAATAAGTGGGGAATCTTGTGATGGAGACCTCCACACTATTTTATAGTTTTTCTTGTCATTTTATCTCTTTTAGTGTTTTGGAACCCTATTTAGGGTTTCAAGCCCTATTTATGGTTTTTATCCCTTTTGGGGGTTTTAAGCCCATTGTGGGTGTTTAGCTCTTTTGAGGGTTTTTAATCCCTTTTTTGGGTTTTGAAACCCTTTTGAGGGTTTTTAGGCCCTTTTTGATATTTTTTGAGCTTTTTGAGAGAGCATAAGGTTAAAACATAGTTATGGAGGTCAAAAATGAGGGAAATAAGATAGGGAAAAGATGTATGTATATGGTTTAGGCCATGTAGAGATAATTCAACAATTTTTTGTGTTAACAATTCCTTGATGAGAACATTTTCTTAATATCAACCTTTGACCCTTGGTACAGAGATATATTAGTATATCTTGAGACTTTGAAGTGTCCCATGACCTTCTCACAGGAATATCGATGCAAGTTAAGATTGAATGCTAAAAACTACCTCATCATCAGAGAGACATTATATAGAAGAGGGGTAGATTCCATATTACGTCGATGCCTTATCCATGAGGAGGATGAGCTTGTCCTGAATGGTTCTCATAGCAGAGCATGTGGGGGTCATTTATTTGGGTTTGCAACAACCTATAAGATCTTGCGTACCAGTTATTTTTGTCCTACCATCTTTAAAGATTATGTAGAAGCTATGAAACATTGTCATCCATGCCAACTATATAGTAGAAATATGTGGTCGCATCCTATTCCTCTCTATCCCATCATCGCGATAGGGACCTTCACCAAGTGGGCAATGGATTTCATGACCTGAAACCCAGTGTATGCTAGGGGAAATAAGTAGATCATTGTCGTTGTAGACTATTTTACTAAGTCTGAAGAGAAATACCTTTAACGTTGATGGTTAGACAACATCATACTTTGTATTCAATCAAATCATCACCATATTTGGTATCCAAAAACTGATTTTCAATAACCACAACAGTCACTTTCATAACAATATGATGACAAAGTTTACTACTCTACTAGGTTTTAGGCAAGACCACTCATCTTATTTTTACCCGTAAGAGAATGGGAAAGTAGAGTCCGTTAACAAAACTTTGAAAACCATGTCATTTGGGCGTATCGAACAAATATTAACACTTCCACAGGGTTTTCACCTTTCCAGCTTGTTCATGGGGTGGAAGCAGTCACACTGATGGAATGTGAAATATCATCTCTTAAGATTTCAATTCATGTGCTACCCGATAATTCTAATATATAGGAAAATTTGTTGCACATGGAACATCTAGATGAACAACACAGATATGTGCTTACAATGAATGAAACACATAAGAAATGGGTAAAGAACCAATACAACAAATATGTCAAAACTGGGGTTTTCTTCGAAAGAGAACTTGTCTTGGTCTACAACAAGGATAAGGAGTCTCTGGGGGTAGGGAAATTTGAATATATGTGGTTAGCACCATAGGTTGTGTCCAAGGTTATAAAGAAGGGTGCATATGAATTAGTTGATTATGATGGTAACAAGCTACCTGAGCCTTGAAATGGGCTCTACCTGAAGAAGTATTCCACCTAGGAATTATGTTTTTTCTAGTATTGCAGTTGTATAAATTTGTAAATGGACATGTTTAGTTGGTGTTTCTTATGTATTCTGGTGTTTTTTCAGATGTCTTTGGTGTGGTTTGTAGGAATCACTGATGGTGCAAGCCGTTACACTTGCAATCTGACTTCAACTGCTTGGGTCATTTATGCACCCACAAGATAACTAGTTGCCTCAGGAGACGCTTGCTTAGGTCCATCAACTATAACGTAGCTGAATACAGTGATGTTATCGATATTTTTTTGGATGTTATATTTCATGGTATCACCTTCTTGGAAGTTAGACTTGAATATCAGTTAGTGGTCTCTCATCTCAACAAAGTATATCCAGTGAGACATCCTACTATATTACGTCAGTTTCATACAATTAGGTTATACTTAAAAGAAATTTTGAGCATATTATATATCAACGTATTCCAAAAATTCAAAATTTAATTACTGACGCATATGGTAATTACATCTTAAAGTAGAATTTCTCACACACATTGTGAAAAGAATACATAGATATACACAGAAACATATGTAAATAACATGTTATATATGTGTGGGTGTGTGTGTGTGTGTGTCAAACATTTCTATATAAATTGAGTTATGTTCCGGAGATCTAGTAAATAAGTACATCAAAATACAAAAATAGGATCATAAAACTCAACATGCTGAAATCTATGGAGGCTCCTCATCCTCTTCAGCCGCAGATGCCTCCGCCACAGCCTCTCGGTAGCACAATACATCCCTAGATACCTTCCAAAGTAGGCATAACCAGGATGAAGGTACACCCACTACATGCTCCTCCATGGAAATGGGAATCCTATCCATCCTTACTTTCAACACATCATGAGTAAGATTGGCCAGCTTTCCCTCTACAAAACAAAGCATAGCTTCATCATCGGCTCCATCTATAGGTCGAATATAGGTCCTGGGATGCCCACCTGGCCGAATAGGCCCGATATCTGCATCATATAAAAGATGAATCAGAATTGAATAAGCTATATATGTATATAATACTTATGAAAAAAATTCATAAAAAGTTAAATATTTGAAAAAACAAAAAATCATCCATCTCTCTCTCATTATGCTTGTCCTGGAGGAATAATTAGCTCGAGATCACCATGAAAATCCAACCTGACATGGGGAAAGTGGTCAAAGGTAGGCACTTTTCAGCTCCACCATGCATAAAATTCATTGTCAAATCCACCCTGTATTTCACCACCACCCTAGTGAAAGAGAGAATTCCCCCATTGTGTGATCCTATGCTTGCGTGGAGGTGAATGTAGAAGTATCACCCTGGGGCTCAAAGTGGGAACTCTCTCAAAGAAGAAGGCTACCAAGATGCTAGCATACCCAAAGTTCTTCTTCTTTCCTGACTTGCATTCTGGTAGTTGTTTCTTCATACTTATAACTAGCCCGAAGCACCAGTCAAATACTACACTCTACATATATTACATCGCTATACACATATGGTTCTGCATGGGAAAATGTAGTGTAGATCAGGGATAATTTTAAGGAACCATACATATTTAAAAGTGTATAAATGTTGGTGAATCTTACCAATTCTTAAAATGAAACTATAAATTGTTTGGCGATATTTTTCAAAAAATATTTTAATTTCCAAGGATTTTATATTGTTTATATAATAATTTGGCATTTTTGAGGGTGAAAAAATTTTACCCCATCAAAATTGGGCGAAATAGGGCTTCAAAAAATGAAAAATGGTGAATCGTTTTTTGGAGAAAAACATGGAAAAATATCCCATCGGATAAATTTAGCCCCTAAAATTATCCCTGGTGCAGATGTACCCG
This sequence comes from Pseudotsuga menziesii, assembly GCA_001517045.1. Classification (NCBI taxonomy): domain Eukaryota; kingdom Viridiplantae; phylum Streptophyta; class Pinopsida; order Pinales; family Pinaceae; genus Pseudotsuga; species Pseudotsuga menziesii. The sequence continues at coordinate 72,301 of LPNX010266629.1, forward strand.
CCACCAGACAACAATGCTCACAAGAACTTTGAGCGGAAAGCTTGTTATCTGGGAAATTTCTATTTGCATCCTCAAATTTTGTGCACCTGGAAGAGAATATGTATTTACATAATATTGTACACTAAGGGTTTCGATCCCATGCCCAGTTCCACCTAAATTCATCAGTTCCCCTCTATGAGATAAACCAGTGAAAAAATATATATCCTCGGCGGTTAATTCAAGTGTCTCACCTTGAAGGTCAAACATACCCTATCTAGGATCTCGGAATCACACCAATAACTCTACAACCTAAACTTGAGATCGCATGTAGGCCGTGCAAAAAAAATTCAATAAACCACACCTTCTTAGGAAATTTAAAGTCACTAGATTCCCTAATGTTTCCATATACAGGTCTTCACGCTCTCTCTCCCTCCATTCTAGGACCATTGTGCATGTAAAATCAATTTTTTGGCCATTCGATATGTGAAAACACCCTATGCGCATAACTCCTGACTATATAGTGGTGATAGTGCGTGTCACTCATGGGTTCCCTATTTCATACCCACGATTACATCACGAACTCACGAGTTTGTAACGGGATACCCATGAGTCCCATGTGGTTCCCTCACAAACTTTCCAAAAGACCACAAATTTGCATAAAAAATTAAACATGAAAGTATGAAATTAAAGATAAAGGAGAGGTGATGTACATGCAACTTGTGATTTGCATATTCGTCCAACGGTTTCAGCACACGATTCATTTGAATATCAAAGCTAATTTTGCACTATTTGTGGTAAAAACCAAATGAATTATTTTTTGACCAATTTTTCACTATTTATAGAAACAAATTCAAAATGTTTACCCATATTAATATAGTTTTGGTTAAATTCTTTTTATTTGGACTAATGTTTATTGTTTTTTACCTAGATTTCCAAGTTATGGATGAATTCAGAGCATATTTCCTTAGCATATAGGATATAATTTGGTCCCTTTTCATTTTTCATCTATACCGTATCCCCTTACAAACCTTAGGATCACCTTTTTTATCCATGGACTGCAATCTGAAACCACTTTTTACCCTTCAAACATCATTGTTCTTCCCTGGTTTAGAGATTACCTCTAATAGGTCACCATATCTAGAACACCTCTTCTGGATTCTTGTACCCATGTCGTATACTACTCGGTTACGAGATCCTTTGTAGTTGTTGTTCACATGAAAATGAACCTCATATTGTATCTTTCACTAAACTACCCTTGCTTATAAGGCTCCCATCATATGGACTCATCTTCAATCCCTTGTCTTACTCCTTAAACATGAGTAGAGAGCCTAGTTACTTGTTCTTTATGACTCATTAAAGGAAATGAAGGATCATCCATAATGGTATATTTTTAACCCTTTTCCGGACCCTATGGATTACATACGAAAAATGAATACTCTATTTTCTTTGGAAACTATAATAGTATCTCTAGGTATAGGTTTATCTCTTTTTTCGGGCCTAGAGGAGTAAACTTACAAAAAAAGAACCTGTTTGAGCTTACTTTTTCTTTTTCGTGCTCTAGATAGAAACATGAAAAAGATTATGAGTGTTCTTTATGTCATTGTCATGCTCGTTAAACTTCAATACAAGGCATCGAGTTTACTATTGTTTGTCCAATTCTCGTAAATAAATGGAACATTCCGAGTGATATTTCCTTCCTTTACAGTCATTAAACTAAGGATGCATGCTTTCTTTTGAACGAGCGGTGGTTTCATGGTAGTTTACCCCTTTTTTGTACCTTTCTGACTAATTACAAAAAATGTATAAATTAGTTCTTTGGAAGCTAAGAGAGTTCTCCTTTGGATTTTTTTGTAATTTTTTGGAATCGAGAGACAAACTTTACGAAAACATACTCCCCTAGAGTCTTCTTTGGATTTTTTAGACTCTCAAACCTATGAAAAAAATGACGATCATATACTAATTGAGGCTCATAGAATCCACAAATCAACGCTATATCAAGCAATATTCTCTCTTTTCTTCAATCTTGCTCAAAAATGAAGAAAGACTCAAGTTTAATTTCTTTTACTCGTTAAAATTTAATAATAAAGGAAGGAAGGAAATGCACTTTTTTATTGTAAGTTGTTGGTAGCAGGTCATACTTGAACAAAGCACTATTTTGAGTATCCCAATTCTCATGTTTCAGTCTTTCACTTCCTAGTTCAACTAACACTTTGAGTCACTACTCTTCCAATTGTCCTAAATACATTGGGAATCTGTCAATGTATCCTACATGGAAGATCAATCTAGTTGTTCCTTTGAAAGTGAAAATTACCTTGATTCATTGTTGTGTCATGATCAATGTTTAAGGATATTTACCCCTTGTTTGTTCATCTTGATCCCTATCATTTTCATCTCATAGATCATCCTACATACATATTCCCTTACCAAGTCTACCAGTTACTCATGTGACCTGTTGAAGGATTCATTTCCTTCCTCTTCGAAAAATGGTTTCCAATCAGTATATCCTGTAGAAAAATACCTAGAATTTCAAATATAGTACCTTAGGATCAACTACTGATATTGGTGGACTCCTCTGCATTGGTTGTCAATACAACTTTATAAATGACATTCTGATGGTATCCTTCCATGTTCAACTTCAAATCATGTATTCACATGGTAGGATTTGTACTATTTTCTATGGATTTAGATGAAGACTAGAGGTTACAACTTATATAACCTAAGTTGCACAAGATGGTGCCATGCATCGTGACACTTTTTCCATCTATTGAATATCTATCATTGTGGCTATGATCTACCTTGGTAACATCATGCATGGTTGCATTGACTGTACTATATGATGCATATGTATCTTGTAAAGGATCTAGTGTTCCACATTATTGAACATGGAATCTTGAGTGACGATTTTGTAGATGACGTCAATTGTTTATTTCAGGTACTTCTCTGCAACCTTGATTCTGAGACATTCGATTTAAGAAATTGTAATGTATTTCAACCATCATTACCCTCCAACCTCATACATTAGGAGAAATTTGTTATACAGTGAAATGACACTCCTTCATTAGATTAATGACATCAAATATGATTTTACACAAAAGGAAAATGAGGATTGAAGTATCCATAACTTTATTGATGAATTGGATCCTTAATACATACTATTTACTTCAGCATTACCCCTTTTTGCAAATAATATTTCCTTGCACTCACAGGTTTTCTTATATCAACTTGAGTGTCATTCATGGGTCACCCATGTGCAACCTGCGTGTTATCTCTAAGAAGTTGTACTCGTGACTTCCCTTTAGGAAAATCACGAGTCAATGTGTGATTTTCTTCATATAAATCCACGTGGTTCATTAAGAATAATTAAAAAATATAACTATGATTAAATAGTGGTAGTTTGGATCGGTTTGGAAACCTCTCCAACTTCCCCATCAATCCCGAGCCTCAAATTCCTTCTCTCCAAAAAAGTATAAAAAGAGGGGAAAGGTAGAGGATCGGGGAACCAATTTTGAGAGCAAGGTTATGTTGGAGGATTCTATTAAAGTAAGGATCAAGGAGGACTCAGGTCTTGGTGTGGAGAGGAGCTTGTGTCAGATAGGGGCTTTGTTATGTTTCCTGAATTTCATTAAAGAGTTTTTTCCTTCCATCATTATCTTGATATATGATTTTATTGTTATGAGTTATGATTTATGTTGTTATTTTCCTAAATACATTAATTTATGTTCATATCTCTCTTATATAGAAATAGAGGATAGTTTGAAGAAATGTGTCTTTTGTGGCAGGGGTTGAATATGAGAGGAACACAGAGCATTGGAGAAGAATATGTAAAGCTTAAAATCAACCATACATAACAAGGTACATGTCCCACTATCTCTTATTCTCTNCTTTTGTGGCAGGTGTTGAATATGAGAGGAACACAGAGCATTGGAGAAGAATATGTAAAGCTTAAAATCAACCATACATAACAAGGTACATGTCCCACTATCTCTTATTCTCTGATATATGTTTCTAAAAACCCTAGTTGTCTGCAAGTTATTTTTAGAGTATGTTGGTGACATTTTCCCCCAAGTCAAATGGTAGATTTCTGATAGGTATAACTCCCAATTCAATTTATTCCTTTGCTAATGCATATACTTATACAAATCATATGACGGTTGTTTTTGACCTTTCGCCCAGCCTTTTCGGCTTCCTACTATTCAGATTTATTTATTTATTTACAATATATAATCCCTGACGGATTATATTCTAACAATCCCCCTCTTAATCCAAAGGGGTGTTCGTAAGTCCGAGCATGTTTCTGAATATTTCAAACTTTTCTCATCCAAGTGCTTTGGTGAAGATGTCTGCAACTTGATCATTTGTGGAACAATGTCGAAGATGGATTGTCTTGGCCTCTACATGATGTCGAATCAAATGGTACTTTGTGTTGATGTGTTTGGTTTGATCATGGAATCTAGGATTCTTATCCAGCTTGATTGCAGAAGTATTGTCGACCAATAATGGAGTGGAATTTTCTTGTTTTTCTTGCAAATCTTCAAGTATCTTCCTGAGCCATACTATTTCTTTCGTTGCTTCAGCTGTAGCCCCATATTCTGCTTCTGTTGTTGAATCTGCTGGAACTGACTGTTTGCGTGATCTCCATGAGACAACTGCTGATCCAAGACTCATAGTGTATCCAGAAGTTGATACTCATGTCTCCTTATCGCCATCAAAGTATGAGTTTGAGTACCCAATAAGTTTGAAGTCATCCACTTTAGAGTACTTGAGTCCAACGTCTTGAGTCCCCTTCAAGTATCTTAGAACTCTTTTTGCAGCTGACCAGTGTCCTTCACAAGGTTTATGCATGAACCTTGAAAGTATGCCAACAACATAAGAAATATATGGTCTAGTTGTTGTAAGGTAGATAAGACTTCCTAAAAGTTGTCGATACTTGGTCGCATCCTCAAATTCTTTTCCTTTGCTTGATGTGAGCTTCATTTTCTGTTCCATTGGAGTAGATATAGGGTTGCATTCTGTCATGCAAAATTTGTTTAGTATTTCTCCAACATATTTTTTCTAAGATAGGAATATGTACTTAGGATGTTGAGTGACTTCAATTCCTAAGTAATAGTGGAGATGTCCCATATTTGTCATTTCAAAGATATTTTTCAAATCTTTCTTTATGAATGATATATAGCTCTCATTGTTCCCTGTCATCAATAGATCATCTACATACACCACAAGATACACAACAGATCTTCCAAATTTCTTTATAAACAGTGTTGCATCATCAAGATCAAAATGTTTGAAATTTAACTTCAAAAGATGCTCGGTTAACTTTTCATACCATGCGCGAGGTGCTTGTTTTAGGCCATACAAGGATTTGACAAGCTTGCATACCTTTTGTTATTTTCCTTTCACAACAAATCCTTCTGGCTGAGACATGAAGACATTCTCTTTCAAGTCTCCATTCAAGAAAGCAGTCTTCACATCCATCTGATGAACTTTCCACCCTTTCTGAGCAGCTAAAGAGAGTAAGGTTCGGATGGTAGCCCATTTTGATATAGGAGAAAATGTTTCTTCATAGTCAATTCCTTCCTTCTATGCATAGCATTTTGCTACAAGCCTCGCTTTGTGCTTGTCAAGTGAGCCATCTGATCTGTATTTGTTCTTGTACACCCACTTGCAGCCAATTGGTTTGGTTCCAACTAGAGGGTCAACCAACTTCCAAGTTCCATTCTTTATGAGTGCATCATACTCATTCTGCATAGCTTTTTTCCACTCAACTTGAGTAGAAGCTTATTCAAAGGAAGTTGGTTCAAAGTTAGCAGATAAATTAAATTCACAATCAAATGATACATCCATGTCATCACCTGAATTATCTGCTCCTCCTCCATCTTCATGTCTTTTCAAACTTCTCGTTCCCATCTTTCCAACTTCATCCGAATGGACACTTTCAAGTGTCTTTGTGGCCCATTTAGGAATCTTCTGTGATGGTCCTGGTTGATCAGCTGGTGGTGCTTCATCATTGATTGAGAGTCTTTCAATTCTCTCAATCACATCATCTAGTTGAACCTCTTGTTCAGGTGAAGTAGTAGGAACTTCTTCATGCAGGGGAGTTGGTGCTTCATATGGAAATTCCAAAGGTTGATCCAGAATAGGAATCCCCCCTTCAAGATTTGGAATTTCATATTCATTTTCAGAATATGTCTTTGGATGAGGATAACTTTCCAAATGATCAAGCTGTCTCTCAATGGACTGGTCATTTTTATTAGTCTCAATAAAAATGACATCTCTGAAAATAACAAATTTCTTGTTTACCTCATCATACAAATGGTATGCCTTGGAGTATTCTTCGTACCCCAGGAAAATACATTTTCTGCTTCGAGCACCAAGCTTGTTTCTTTGCTCCTTTGGAATCAAGGCATAACAGGTGGAACCAAAAACTCTGAGATGCCTGATTGAAGGGAGATGGCCAAACCACATTTCATGTGGAGTCTTGTTATCAAGTGCATTTGAGGGACTTCTATTTATCAAATAGGCTGCACATTTTACTGCATCACCCCAAAACATTAGTTTTACATTCTTGAAAAACATCATTGAGTGAACCATATTCATTATGGTTCTATTCATTCTTTCTGCTACACCATTTTGTTGAGGATTGTAGGGAACTGTAGTCTGATGTGCAATTCCATGTTGGCGAAGATAATTTTCAAAAGCATTTGAAGTGTATTCTTTCCCATTAGCAGTACGAAGTGTACCAATTTTTTATTGTGCTTGTTTTTATATCAATGCATGAAAGTCTTTGAATGTTTGAAATTCTTCTGATTTTGTCTTTAAACAGTAAATCGAGCACATTCTTGAGTAGTCATCAACAAATGTCATAAAATACTTATTCCCATTTGCTGAAGGTGTTGGCATTGGGCCACATAAATCAGAATGCACTAATTCTAATTTCCTACTTGCTCTGAAATTAGATTCATGGAATGGCAGCTTACTATGTTTCCCTAATATACATGCATCACATTTGTTCTTCTCTTTAGGAATGGTGGGAAAACCAAATACACCATTCTTTCTCAACAAACGAAGACTGTTATAATTTAGATGACCAAATCTTGCATGCCACAATGAACTAGATGACAAATTAACTTCTCCATGCTGAGAGAGGTAGGCATAGTTCTGAACTCTTGCAGATGAAACCTTTAGCTTCAATAGCTTCCCATCTTCATATCCAGTCATGATGACTTGGTTATCAGAGGACTTTCTTATTTCAACGATTCCATCAAACATGTGGATGGAATGGCCTTGCTGTCGAATCTCCACCAAGGACAGTAGGATTCTCTACAACTCTGGAAGATAGAGAACATTCTTCAACAAGAAATTAGGGAATCCAGGCATCTTCAGTCAAATGGTGCCCATTCCCTTTGGTTTAATACTTGACTTATCTGCAAAGTAAACTATGCCATCTATTGTTTCATTAAGTTCTTCAAAACAGTCTTTTCTAAATGTCATGTGTGATGTTGCACCAGTATCAAGTAGCCAACAATATTTGTAAGATGAAAGTAAAGTCATTTCATTAAATCCAAGATTACAATGTGCAATAATACAAGGAGCGGAATCAAAAGTTTTACTAGCATCTTGGTTTTTATTGTCATCTTTCTTCTGGTTATGTCTGTCTTTGATGGAGTCCCATGAAGCCCAACACTGATCTGATGTGTGTCCATTCTTTCCACAACGCTTGCACTGCAAATCTGATCTTTTGTTGGAGTTGTTTCTGCCTCCTCTACCTCTGAAGTTTCTTCTTCCTCTGCCTCTCTTGCAGCAAGAGAGAGTGGAATCGCCAACAATAGATGCAAAAGAGTGCATTTTCTGTGATGAATCTGCAACTTACAGAATACTTGGAAAAAGATATGGGATGCAGGTTTATATTCCTGCTCCTTTACAAATTACAATATGATTCTGCAGTTTATTACACAATTATACAACTAAAACAATAAGAGAAAAGATGAAAGAGTAAAGGTGCAGGTCTAAGTCTCTGCCACCTTCCTCAAGATTTACAACAATGCCAATGATAATTAGTCTTCAAAGTGGTCACAACAAACAAGTTTTCTCCTATACTGGTAACAGTTTCGAGCTCAAAGCACAGCTTTAGATCGAAATGAGAAAATACAATACTTCCATGTTATAACATTCATAGGTAGAATATAAAATTCTTCATGCAACAGTCACGGTTTCAATATAGCAATCATGAGGCTCTTCACTCAATGATAGACTTCACGCAAAAACCTAGGGTTTATGAATCAATTGCATATAATATGAATGGATTTTACCTCCACGCAAATGTATGAGTCACTCATCAACATTTGCAAATTCTTCCACTACTTTAATTCAGGTTTATAGCAGACACAGGCTCATCAAATACACAGCATAACATTCTCAGGCTCATACATCAGCCATATCATACATATGAGCAATATTTGCTACCACACTCCATGCACAAGAATTAGGGTTTTTGTATTTCAACGAACAAAAACGTTTTACCTCCACGCAGCTGAATCTTCACTAGACTCATAGCAGCAGGACAGCTTCAACCAACGCAGTAGTCTCCAACGCACGCTTACAAATATGGATCCCCACGTATTTGCAGAAGAATATTATTTGTAGCAAGAGTATTATTTGTAGCAAAGATTATATGGTGTTTGTTTGAAAACTGTAATTACAAATATGGATCCCCACGCCAAAGCAGCCTATTGATCCAGATGAAGTAATGCAATTGAAGCACGATATCAAAAATTCCAGTAATAGAAGCCTTAAATTGCAGTCGATAAGGCGCATCAAAGCATTGTCAAAGGAAATGGAATAGAACAGGGAACTGATGGTTGAGATGGAGACGCTACCATTGCTAGTAACGGAGCTCTTGAGTTGGGCCGACCTCGAGGCTATGGTCGATTAGGTGGAATGGGAATTGGCAGAAGAGGCAGTGAACGGTGGGGAAATCCTTCACTCTTCCCACAAAATATGCAGTGACTTTTCTTTGCTCAAAATACCTCTTCCACTTGAAATTCACAGTTCACGACTCTCAAAAATACATCACACACTCTAGTATCACTTCTTCGAATATAGCTTACAACCTAAAACTCAAAACTTTGATAATTTTGTTTGAGAGATGGGAATTTGCAGAGAGATTATGCGTTAACACAATGAGGATACCGACAGTAGTAGAGAGAGAAAACGGTGGGGTGGAAAAAACTTTTAATAGTAGACTGCAAGGGACAAAGATACAGAAATGGTTACATCTAATATGGCAAGAAATCTTTCTACCTCCACACAAGGAGAACGCCCACACACCACAAGCTGAGCATAGCTCTCAATGCACAGCGCAGGCCTAGACTAGTAATGCACACAATGAAGTATGCAGGCTGGTAGGAGAAACGCACGTAGCTGGTAGACTGACAGAGCAGGCAGTCTGGAAATGGACTGGCAAGCAGAATGCCAGGACTGAAATATAGTAGGCAGGAGTTATGGCAAATAGCCAAGCTCTGATACCACTGATAGGTATAACTCCTGATTCAATTTATTCCTTTGCTAATGCATATACTTATACAAATCATATGACGGTTGTGTTTCACCTTCCGTCCAGCCTTTTCGGCTTCCTACTATTAAGATTTATTTATTTATTTACAATATATAATCCCTGATGGATTATATTCTAACAATTTCCCTCGGAACAGCATGCTCGTCAGTGCTTTTGGTTTTAAAAATTATCCCTATTTCCATGATACCCGAGTGTAGGGAATTTTGGGAGTTATAACCAAAAGCATAAATCTCATTGAAATTGTATCCAGGATCATGAGCTAAATTAAAGTTGTTGGGAAAGTATTCTTCTATTTGTCTAGAAATGTGCCATTTAGGATCCTCACACATCTTACTATATTCATCATCCTCATCATCACTCCTACAAAAAATGAATGGGATAAATTTATCAACAAAGTCTCCAAAGGGTTCTCAACAAAACATCATCCAAAAACTAATGTCTGCTAATTTTCTATAATAAAGATTTGAGACATTTTCTTTGTAACAATTACCTCAATATTTACCAATCAATGAATTGCCACAAATATCATCATCATATCAAGAGTACAATAAGTTGACATATGTTACTAGAAATGGAAACAATAATCAATAACAGAATGCAAAAAATAGTAATGGAATGAGAAATGGGGATGGAGAATCTCAAGGGATATGAACTTTATTGGTAATTCTGCCAAATCCATCAACACCTTGCAATGGATTACTAAGAGAATAACTTCAAGTGATGTGATGATAAGGCACAATTGAAAAATGCATAGCTCCAAATTCCTTAGCGCCGCTATTGTTGACGCTTGACTTACCACTGAATACAATTGTGACAAAAGGCGAAGGACCAGTCTCTCAAGACAACAATTGAATCCCATCATATTGCAAATATGTCATTTGTTTCTCTTGTGTTTTGAAACAAATTTACCCATAATAAATTGAAGTTTAATAATAACCAGTTGAACCAACAACTCACCTGACACCCCTTTCGGTTGTTGACCTTGATCCAACATCTATACCAAATGACCGAGAACCGTCGAGACAATTCTATTGGTTCAACTATTGATTAAACCCAGGTGACTCAATATTTATCTAGTGATTTTGTATCTGCACCTGCCTACATCTATGTTTCCTAAAAATCCTATGAAAATATTATTCCCTTTGGCCTCTACTACTTTATGCTTTGGAGCCACCTTCCCTCTTCTTCCCACCTACCTTTATTTCATTTTTAAACAATAGCTACAAACCCTAATACTCTCCCTTTTTTTGTGATCATACTTCTAACCATCGAAATAGAAGAAGGAATTGTATTCATTGTACACCTCCTGCAAAAAAAAGACCGCAAATCTAATAATGGTGTGGCCAATTGAATATCGTAAACTATGAATTGAAATCATAACAAACCCTGGAGCTCTGATATGGAATCTAATAGTCCCTTGAAATGGTATATTCTTTAGCCATCTATGGAATCCACAACCTCTCCCTTTTAAATATGCCATACATAACAAATTTTGTCAGTCTCATATATGATGAAATCCCTGCTATCATGATGAATCACATGTTTAATTCCACTAAAACCCTGGTATCAAGTCTCTATGTGATAAAACATTGGATTCTACCCCAATTTTTTACAAAACCTACAAACCCTATCTAATCAGGATCTTGAGTTCTGAAAACCTACTCAAATATGAGTAATTTCCTCAATTCGAAATATGCTTGACGTAGCAACTCGCTGCCTCCTGCAATAGACATCACCAAGAACCATGTTTTCATGCATACACAAAGGCTCCAAGAACTATATTTTCTTACTATCACATAGAAATACGAGCATCACCGTTACGGTTGGAGTTTCATTTCATATTTTCCCTTCCTACTTAATTTTTTAGAATTTCATTTAATATTTTTCCCTTCCAACTAATTCTCTTTTGTGTTTTGAACTTTTACCTCCCGCGTCAGACAATGATTCAATGCAATAATAACCATACAAGAGTGATGTTATAATTAAAAAAATACCTTTGAATAATAATTTTTTGATTAAATAATTAAATTTTCAATTAAAAGATATGTTTTCATTAACAAGTTTAATTTCCAATTAAAATATAACAATAACCCATTTACCCATGTTTTTTGTTGATCATGTGCATTGAAAATGCACGATGAAACAAAATAAACTTCCAATATTGACATAAACAATTCAAAAGTAACATGTGCCAACATTATGCACTTGAGCTACATTAAGTGATAAACTTAAGAAACAAACGAATAAGGAAACCTAGAATCCTTTTCGAAGTTAATGCCAGTCAGCACATAATGCAGCATACAACATTTTTCAAGGTCAACATGTTGCATGAATGATGTAATTGAAATTGTGAAATTTTAATTTTCAATTAAAAGATAACAATAGACCCATTTAGCCATGTTTTATGCTGATCATGTACTCTAAAAAACGAGGGTAGAACAAAAAATCCTATGAACAATGGCATAGAAAACTCAAAAGCAACATGTGTCGACATTATGCATCTCACGTACATTAAGTAATAAACTTAGGACACAAAGAAAAGTTGGAAACTATAATCCTTTCCGTAGGTTAATTTTAGGTCACGTGTAATGTGGCATACCAAATTTTTCAATGTTAACATGTTGCGTCAATGTTGTGATTGAAATTGTGTCATTTTATTGCAAAGGACTTGAGTTAAAAGGGAAGATGAATATAATATTCCCTTTGTCTATAAATTCGATTTATTAAAAAAAAAAGTGTAATTGATATTGTACGATGATGCAAATTAGTGGATCTGTTGAAGGGATAATATGAAAGAAAAAATGGTGAAATAATATATGGTCATGATAAGCACATCGAACTAGATGTGACAGTACAAATGAAATGATATTACAAAAAAGTTTAGCAAGTTCACCTATGGAATCATGTTTTGACACTAACTCGTATCTCTAAATCCATCTACAATGTTACAATTTACTAAATTATAACACTACAGATGGATTCAGAGACCCCCTAGAAGGGGTCATTGTCAAAATTGTAATTCTTCATTATTGAAATGACACCACTAAAAATTACCAAATAAATGACTAATTTCTATGTGGTCATTTTTAGTTTAGTTTTTATCCCACGACCAAATTGGTCATTTGTCTTATTCATTTTTAGTTTAGTACTTATCACTCGACCAAATTGGTCATTTATCTTGGTCATTTTTAGTTAGCTCACTTACAATTTCTCAATTTTTGTTATTTATCTCTTGAAAAACCAATGGTGACCAAATGTTTTGGTCTCCTAGTCACTTATCTCTCATTTTGTACTAGTGCATGCCCAATAATGTGACTCTTCAACTAAACATGTCAAAAACCTTATTTTATTTCTCCAACATATTTTGTACGAAAAAAATATAAATCGACACAAAATTGAACCATTTGATATGTCTTTGACTCAACTTGGTCCAAGTCTTCAGATATCACAGATACGGACGGTTTGTAAACAATACAAATTCCTTGGTTAGAAAATAGTTCCTCCATTTCTCTAGTTCTTGTATAATAGCATAAAATTCTTAGTCATAGACCGAATGCTTCTGCATTACGTCATCCAATTTCTCACTAAAAAGGGAAATTTATTGGACTTACTTGCTCAACACTGCTCCGATATAGCATCCAAATTGACCTAAAATATCTTGTAAAACTCCAAGAGAGATAAAATTTGTCTCTCCATCACCTTCTACTTCAACTTATTGAATGCTCAACAAGATTATTTAGTCCATTTAAAGTCCCCCTTCTTCATGCATGTTGTCAATGATGCACATACCTAACTAAAATATATGATGAAATTCCTATAGAAAATAGTAAGTCCATGATAAATTTTTACCTCAATGGAATTTTTTATCAAACAACTCAAAAATAGCTTTAACCTTCTAAGGAACCATCTTCAATCCTTTCTTGGAAATTATGAATCCAAAATACACCAAATCTTCTTTCATGAAGGAACATTTATGCAATTTTACCAACAACATACTTTTCTTAACTTATCCTCTGTAGTAATTTTCTATAATTATCCAAATTTTCAACTTTAGCCTTTCAAAAAATTTAAATGTAATCGAGCTTGACAATGACAAACTTTCCCATACATGATTTCAATACTTCTCTCATAATACTCATGAACATGTTCAGTGCATTGGTCAACTCAAGTCGCATAACCAACCACTCATACAACCCTTCCTTCATCTTGGAGTCTCTCTTCCATTCATCTCCTTCTTTTATTTTAATATGGTTATATCCACTCTTCAATTTGATCTGGTGAATAATAGAGATCCACTCAAGCATTCAATTAGGTCGTCGATTCTTGGAAATAGAAACCTATACTTGATAGTAATTTTGTTGATTTCCCTTGAGTCAATGCACATCCTACATTCTCCTCCATCCTATGTTATCATTATAGTTGGAATTGCACACATGATTAGACTTTCTCTGATCAACCCTCTATCAAGCAACTCTTGAACTTGACATCATTAGTTCGATTCATTCTATGTGGTTCCTTTCTAGGAAAACATGACCTCGAAATCAAGTTGATATAATTGGATATTCTTCTCAATGATAGAAATACTATCAATGTATCATTGACAAATATCCTTTTTAATTCAGCCAGCCTCCTTCTGACTTCAGTCAGTATGTTCTCCTTAGAATTTCCATGCTTAGTACCTTCAGAATGACTACAACACAACATTGTTGCTTCTTTATCTCAAATAATTTTTTTGTTGACCACATCAAGACTCTCTTATCCCAATACTTATTTTCACTTCCCTTATTGCTCCTATCCAACTCTAATGGAATCAAATTTTAATTTTCTTTCAATTTGTTTCCACGACAATTGTGTTTGCATGGCCATTGTAAATCATATTCATGTTGTACTACCATGGCATTCCCAAGATAAGGTGGAAATCATCCATGGGTGCCACATCGCACAACAAACTACCATAAATAGTGCCCATCTTGCAATTTATTAAAAATTTCTCTAACACCGTAACTTAGTGTCATTTATACAACCAGAACACTATGTAGGAATTCAAATGTCATTTGCACTTAAGACCCATTTTCCTGATTACATATATTGAGAAAATATTCTCTTTGTTTCCTCCATTGATTATTGTTGTACAATACCTATCTTGAATTTTCACTCTAGCCTGGAATATCTCCTCTGCATTGTTTCCATATCCTCATGTTAAGTAGGTTGTAACAAAGTCCTCCTATTCGTCAAGTTTCAACCTATTTCCAATGCAATATCTACTACACTTTCTCTTGCAATCAAACTATTTTTTTCTCCAGTTCCTTAACATTTGGTATCTCGTCGACTTGCAACATGCAATATCTTTATGAAATTATATTCCTTGTGTCCCATTTCTTAGCACTTATAGTAGACTACCATGGGTCAGCCTATGTCGCTTCCTCCAAAATTTCCTCTCCAATTAAATGTGCCTCTACCTATGGATTTTTCACCACCACATTAGTACTTAGCTATATTTTTACTATCACTACCCTCATCTCTTCTAACTTCACCACTATCTTCTTTCTTCATTCCATTTATTTTCCCTCTAGTGGAAGCAAATATTCCACCTCCTCTTACAAACACTACAGGGAATTCAATCAAACTAATCGTACCGAGTTCCTAGCAACACAAACGTGAATGTACATATTTGGAAAATAGAATTATAAAAGACAATTAAAACACCATAACATATCATATGGATGTACATTCATCTTTTACTAAAATCAAATGTTCGAATCCAAAAACTATTTACCACTTTCACCGCAATGTACCTAGTTTCCAATTTAAATTTCCAAATGAAAAATAAAGAGAAATATATGAATATTTTAGCTCATGGAATTCATATCAGGGGTCAGTTACATCCATATGGATGTAGTGTTTCACCCATATACCTTCCATTAAACAACTCACAAGGCTAGTTAATTCTACTCATCTGAATTGACTAGTAATTCTATGAATCGCTAGAATAATTAAATCCACAACTCATAGAATCATTGAAAAAAATTACAAATATAAATAACATGTTTTAATACTCATAACATAGGTATATTGTATTCAAAAAAAAATTCGAACACTCCATATGAAAAGACACAAATATCCTCAAAACAATTCCATAGAAGGAGCTAGAAATTAGAAATTGATCTAGAATTTCGATATACATTTCCCCAACTCTACCAAGAATATTTCTACTCATATTATCACAAAAATTTAAATATTATTTATCAGAAATAATCATAAAAGTAACAATCAAGCATGTTTACAAACACTTCATGTGCTAAGGCTCCAAACTATGCCAAGGAGTCCGATCGAAGAACTAGTTTTTGAATAAAAGGTAGAATCATCAAAGAGAAGTTTCTTAAACCATATCGAGGTTACTATCCCATAAAAATAAAAATTATTTAAATAAATATAAGTTTTGTATAAGAGGTTACATATAATTATTTCCTCAAACAAATTATGCACAAAATGCCAAAAACTAGTTTCCAATTCCTTCATCAAATTTACTTGCATAAATAGATTGAATTGTTAGGATTAATTAATCCTCCTTTGTCAAATATAGTCTATTTGGTCATTTTTATGAACTTATGAGGTTATTATCACTCTGATAAAGTATGGGGGGGAAACCTAGGGGTTATCTACCACTTACTACATCTGCATGCATGTGTTTATGCGCCCCAGTGACCAATCCCTACATTTTAGGAGGCCACTATGAGTGTCACTAGCAGCATCCTTACATAGAACTTGGTAGGTAATCAATTATGCTTAGTTATGCTGCAATTATTATCGGTTAGATCACAACCAATTATCCTAGCTCTAGTTTTTCATGCATGTAGGGAGTGTGGCACCCTTTTTCCACCTACGTCATCAGTTAACTTATTATAGACTACTTTAGTCATCCGGAGTTAGACTAGTGAGCTCCAGTTGTGATTTTTGCACATCGATTTAGCTAAATAGTCAATTACAGTTGGTACATTCGAATCCTATCTTTAGAATTCAAATATTATTTATTGTACTACCATTTCTTACTGATTAATTAATTAATATTAATGTTGTGATTATCTGAGCAATTCTTGTCTAATTAATATGAGATTTGTGTCATAAATTATTTGCTTAGTGTATATTGATATTAATTATTCCATTTCATAATTCCTTTCCAATAGCTCTCATATTGGCCTATATATCTATGGTTCTCAAATTTAACATGGTATCATATCCTATGTTTGGGACAACAGCAAACCTATGATACCTCCGTGCTTGACCCAGAAGCAGTTGAATTTCCACATAATTCCTACAATCATAACATTTCACCCTCTCAATTATGTCCATAGAGGTATATCCAGGTGTGCCGGACTTTGAAAAAGTGCACATGTCGACGTGGAAAGGTTTGAACTGACAAATGTTTGCGAACTGAAATTATTTTGTAGTGATTTTGCAAGTACCTACATATCTCTTGGTGATATTGTTGATCAAGATACAATGAAATGAAGAATTTAGCTCCTCTATAACCTAGAATCCTTAAACCCTTCAATTACATTGATTGGAGAGAAAATATGCAGATATCCTTGCATGACAAAGGCCTGTTTAGGATGAAAATGGGAAGAGAAGTCGATCCCCAGTAGTATGTTGATAAATCCATGTTTCTGAATCGACTAGATGAAGCATTTGGATTCATGTGCATCCACATCTCCAGGTATGTTTTGTTTCACCTTAAGGGACTAGGAACTCCCATGGAAGTATGGGACAAGTTTGAATATTTGTCTGGAAAACAAGATGATCTTAGAGGCCATATTATAGACAATGAACTCATTACAGTCAATACCAACAACTTTGATACATTTCAACATTTATTTTTGAAATACAAAGCACTAGTCTTGCAATGCAAACAATGCAGGATAAAAAGAAAGGATGAGCAGCTTATACTATTAATTGTGAGAAATCCTAGCTCATAATTCTCATTCTTTGTATCAACATTCCACTCCATAATATTATCCATCCCAAATTAGAAAACACCTTCTCTAGATGCATTTGTTGATTCATTAATATAGGAGCAAGACAAATTGATTCAGATGGTAGTGCTCAATTCCTCCAAGAATAAAGCGCTCCTAGCTGGAGACTCTGGGAAACCACAAGCTAAATGGAAGACTAAAGGGAAGGAGGATAAAAATTTGTTTCAAACTCACAAGAAAAGAATAACTCTTCCAATGGATCCTCATGTTCCAAAAGGAACAAGGATTTTTTTTTTAGAAGACTCAATGCTCATACTATATGAGAGTAATTCATCTAGAAAGTCATTGTATGAAGAATACCATTGATCAAATGGAAAAAATCCTTCAGTAGCACAATATTTCCCTCCCTGAAGGCACAAGGAATACTAACTCTGGAGAAATATCCAAATAACATGATGAGAGATGCCATGCACTGAAGGCTAGCTATTCAAAAACAAATTCCTTCCTCATTGATTCAGGAGCCTCCAATCATATGGTTGCATCCATAGAACCATTCTCTTCATTACAAACTACTGATGGTCCTATTTTTCACATGGGTTATGACACTCAAATTCGATCTAAAGGAAATGGTTCTATCAAGTTAAAGCATGGAGTGTTCAGAAATGTACTTTATGTTCCCTCCTTAGCTACAAATCTGGTATTTTTATATCAAATGACACATATTGGCTCACCAAAGTGAGTAGTATTTCGACTTGAATTGGTGGAGATCAAAGATATATAAATGGGAAATATTATAGAGAAGGTTGTTTCAAACCATGGATAAAAGGAATATGATTTCTCACACTTTCTGCCATACATAGATCCAGTACAACCTCAGCTTCCATTCGAAAGGTGAGGTAAAAATATTCTATATATAGCTTTTGTTAATGATGTATTGTCTAATGTTTTAGATTCATGATATGAGGAACAAGATATGCATTATCTTGATATTGAGATTGATCCTCAAAAGGATCTAGATCCAAATCAATCTCCTATTCCAAATCCAAATCGCAAATGGGCCCAAAAGCTTATTGAAGCAGTTGGGAATGTTACTGGGGATCCAGATGAAAGAAGAAAAATGAGGTCCCAGTATCAGAATGAACATGTTGCACTCTCCCACATATTTTTTCTACCTTCAAAATGGTGCAACAAACTTCCAAAGAGATGCTACTTGATGGTAAGTACTGATCCACAATTCGGCCCACTGAAGAACAAATTGGATCAAGTCATTATTCCTCCAGAAAGAAAAGACAAAGAGAACACTCCTTCTCCTATCCGTCATCAGGTTGGAAGAAGATGGAAAATATAACATGCACAGTAACAAGAATCTAGTGCACGAAAGAACCAAGATTCTACATTACTGCTCCACAATGTTGTAGATTGCAGCAATTTTTTCACAAGCTTTTACTTGCAGAGGAAATTGTTCTCTTAAGTTCAGCTTTTTTCCTGAATCCTAATTATTTTAAGGCAGGGGGGGTTCCCATGAGTTTTTCTGCATTTTCTTTATTTTATTAATCATTATTTTATTTCATTTAGATTGTATGGGTGACTTTTGGCCTAGTTTCCAAATCCGAAGTTGTCCAAAGTTAGGATTAAGGGGGGTGTTAGGATTAATTAATCCTCCTTTGTACAATATAGTCTATTTGTTTTTTTCCCTAAAGTAGGAGGTTATTATCATTGTACTAGAGTATGGGGGACATTCCTAGGCGATATATTCCACTTACTAAATCTACATGCATGAGTTTATGCACCCCAAGGACCAATCCCTACATTTTAGAAGGTCACTCTAAGTGCCACCAGCAGTCTCCTTCAGTAGACCTTGGTAGGTAAGTAGTTGTGCTCAATTATGCTCTAGTTACTATCAGTTAGACCAAAACCAATTAGCCTAGCACTAATTTTGCATGCATGTAGGGAGTGTGGCGCCTTTTTTCCACCTACCTCATTAGTTAACTGATTGTAGATTGATTTAGTCATACGAAGTTAGATTAGTGAGATCCAGTTGTGATTTTTCCACATTGAGTTAGCTAAACAATCAACTAGAGTTGCTACATTTGAATCTTATCTTTAGCATTGGAATTCTATTTATTGTACTAACATTGTATTACCGATTAATTGATGAAGATTAATGTTGTGATTATATGATCAATTCTTATCCGATTAATCTAAAATTTGTTTCATGAATTATTTTCTCAGTGTATATTGATCTTAATTATTCCACTACATAATTCCTTTACAATAGCTTTCATATTGGCCTATAGATATATGGTTTTCAAATTTAACTTGAATTTAGTGATAAATTTCTTCCACCAATAACCGATACAGTTCATGTGCATCCATAAATAAATCAGATCAGATCCAAGTAAATTAAATAGACATGAGATAAATCATGTATATTATCAATGCGTAATTGACATCACCTGGACCACACTCTATTCAACATTTGGCTCTTCCAATCGAGATCTCACTTTTACATGCCACCCCCGAGCTAAGGACACAGATCCACAACATATGTGCACTCAAGAATAGCTCAAGTATTAGTTTGATAATCCAAAACTATCCTCCTTACCACATGCTTCCTCTTACACCCCACTACTAGGTGCAATGGTAATACAAATCCCTTAGTCCATTGAGATATCAACATTCACCATCATGATTTATGTGTAGGTACATGACAAAGCCAAGTAGTGGAAATAAAGGAACTACCCCAGAATTTTACAGGCTTACTGAAAACAGCATACCACATCACAATTCTTCAAGCACAAAGTTCATTCGCATAGAATATCATTCATGGTTTCCCAAGATCTCACCATCAAAGGTATGAAAAACCATATTTAACAACCATCCAAAGAAACCATGAAAAACAACCCCAAGCTAAGGATACCAAACATGGATTTATAGACCAAAGAAGGTAATTCTAACTTAACAAGGTCAAACCAAACCAAGGTAAGACAACTTGAGTCAATCCAAGGGGGTAATTCAACCACAGGAGGTTAAATCTAATCCAACCCAAGAAATTCGAATTTAAA
The DNA here is from genome assembly GCA_001517045.1 of Pseudotsuga menziesii. Lineage (NCBI taxonomy): Eukaryota > Viridiplantae > Streptophyta > Pinopsida > Pinales > Pinaceae > Pseudotsuga > Pseudotsuga menziesii. The sequence continues at coordinate 92,886 of LPNX010266629.1, forward strand.
GGGGAGAGTGACTCGAAGCCACTCCACCCCACTCAAATTCATGTGTGCACACATCATCCATGAAGAGGAATCAAAATTAGTGAGACGAGGTGACACATAAGCCAAGGTATATTCCAAAAATAGAAAACGGGGGGTTACACAAGGATTTACACAAGGAGTTACATAATTATTTACACAACTTTTGAGGTGTTAAGGCTAAAAATAGCCAGTGAGGGAACACTTTTGTAAATGGGAGTTACAAAACGAACTGTAACCTCCATAAAGAAGTTACAGAACCACCAAAGGGGTTCAATAATTAAGTGGCTTCTGAAATAGCGACGAGGCCTACTAAATCATGAATTAGGATCAATAATAGTAATATAGGATAAAATAATCAAAATTTGTGTCTGTTGTACAATGTTTGGGCGATCATCAACTAAGAAAACCACCAAGACATAAATATGGACCAAGATCAACCAAACAATTTCTAAAGTGAGAGGAATGTCCCCATTCCACCTGACATTATGGATCTAGGCCTCCCATAATATTTTGGTGGTCTCTAATGTGCCATTTGTTTTCATTATTCATTATTTACAAAATAATAATAATGTCATTAGGTCCTTAAAGACCCTTTTTTCATCACCATGTGCCACAATAATAAAAAAACTACAAATTACATATGTTCGGGGATTAAAACATGAGGTATTGCATCCCCTCCCGCTTAAACCATGCATCATCCTCAATGCATAATACATACATGCTTTTACAACTTTCAAAAGGTTCACTACCTTCAGTTTTCAAGCAGTATTTCTTAGAAATCCTCTTCTGATAAACCACAATACTTTCCATTACTACTTTCTTGTCTATCTCCACTGCATATGGGATGTGACTCCCTTCACCTAATTCGTACTTTAAGATATATTCATCCCATTTCTTGGCTTCCTATGTGAGAACCAAGACTGGAATCAAGGGTCAATCTTCAATTCCCATTACAGAGTCTTCAAATATCAACGAAGATACATTCACCTGAAAATCATATTTCAATCAACCATATTATTAACATCAGGTATAAAAATATACGATAAATTGTATGTGAGTATTCTTTATCAACTAAACCATGTACATAAAGATAGCATAAATCAGCCACATGGCACATATACAAAATACAACAACATGAATAGCACATGAGAGAATACTTATGTCAAATTTGGGCAAATAGATTCAATAGGACAATATTCCTCCCATAAGAAGAGAACAATTAGTTTAGAAACTCTCAGAATTACGTATTCTGAGAACCTCAATAATTCCCACTTCCTATGGGGTCACCATCCCATTTCCTTGATTTCTATGTGAGAACCTGGACTAGTAGAGTGATATGACAAAAGAAAAGGGGTGACAATCCACTAGACTACCTCTATGGAAATGGATACTAGACTGCTCACTGAGGGAATCCAACAACTAAACCATATTCTTCAACAAAGATACTTGAAATAGATATGCTTCTTTAACAAGGATGATTTTTCACATTTGCAGTAGACACATGGTTAGCAGTAAACATATATATTGTTCAAAAATATTCTTAAAATAATATTTCCAAATTTTTTTTAATTAATTACATGAAATACTTCAGTATATGCAAGGTACTCGAGATATAGATACTTCTTCAACAAAATACTTGAAATGCATTGAACTTAATCTTATTCTAATCAATTTCAATCATATGAAATGCATCTAAGACACATTAAATGTCTTCAAATCATTCAATCACATGAGATGCATTACAAATATGCTTTTGCACGATTTATCACCCAAATAATTTTCCTACAAGGATGCATGACGTGTTACCAAAATATTTTCACTACAAGATGGATGAACTATCACTATGATATTTTACAAAGATGCATTTCAATAAAGGTATCTAATATACTACAAGGATACCGTAGCAAGATACTTTCAACAAACATCACAAGGATATATTTTCTTTCAACAAGATCCCTAGATACCTAACAAAGACACTAGTTCCACATTCTACACAATTAGTATTGAATATATAAGGATACATGAAGTTCATATTCAATAAAGGTATATGTATCATACTTAATCAGTTACATTGTTAGTGCCTACTTTTTAACAAAGATATACAAAATACAACCAAGTTATTACCAAGATACCTTTCAATAATGACACAAGATACTTTTCTGATGAAGATCACAAGGATAAATATTTTCAAATATCACTTAAATACTTTTATGCAAAATTGAACTTATATGCAACAATTATAATCTAACTAAGAACCAAAAAAGGTCATAACAACATATTACTTTTCATCTCAACACAAAACATAATTCTTCTTTAGAGATTATTCAAAAGACCATTATTCATCACCTAATATTAATCATACACAGACCCTCATGTATATATCATCCATACATTCATTGATCATCAATTCATAATATCTCAACCTATATCAACCATATATCGATCATGTAATATCAACCAAGAAAAACCATGCATGCATCAACTAACCATGAGAGCATCAATCATAGTACATCAATCAAACCAAATAAAAAATAATAAATCAACCATCGTACATCAATTGGAATACATTAATCAAAATACATCAATTAGAATACACAATCAGAATACATCAACACAGATTCATCAAGCAAAAGACAATGATCATAATACATCAATCAACATACATCAATTGGAATACATTAATCAAAATACAAAAATTAGAATACAAAATTAGAATACATCAATCAAAATGCATCAATCATACACGCAATGGCCATAATAGAAAAGGACAACCCATAAAATACATACATACAGTGATGACAATGTCATACAGGTATCAACCATTAATCAATCAATGTCAATCAATAACATCCAAGAGCAACAAATAATATCAAACAATGTATGTCAACTATAGAAATCATATTGAATAGTTATTATTTATCATAACATTACATATTACATGACTAATTATTTACACGTAGTGCATTACTAATCAATCAAATTAAATACATAGTCACCTCAAACAACCAAACATCCTACCACCAAAATCTTTTAATATTCTAAAATAAAATAATTATTATCTCTACATCATACTATCATGCACTCATACCTTATACCATACTTAGTATTACTATATATTATTTATATACATACACCTATTTTGTTTACATCCATATTATAATTCTTCAATCATGTATTATATTATTATTAATCATATACACAACATATTATTCATATAACCTATATATTCTATATTTAATATACTCATATAACTATTATGTTATACCATAATATCCATACAATTATAGCAATAATTTCATAACCCAATACTATCATATTAGATACATATTATAACTTATATATACTAACATAACAGTTTTGATCACACTATACTTCCTAATATTTCCAAACTCCCAAATACTTCCAAGCACTTTCAAACACTTCTAAACACCTCCAAATACCTCCAAACACTTCCAAATACCTTGAAATTTTACACTTAGATCATTACATGTGTTCACCTCCATACGTATAGCATATTCACAATATTACATACATGTAATACTAATAACTATTACATTAAATAAAATACTTGTTATAGTATATTCAAACATAGAAGCATTCATGTATATAATAATGCATATATTCTTATATATACTTTTAACAAATATACATATCCCACATATCATATTATGCATATTTATGTCGATGTCATATATATATAATATTGCACTACTTACTTATACACATAAAATAAAATAAATAATATGAAGAGAATATGAGTCATTAAAGACAAGTGGCTCATTTCCTCCAAAAATAGACTAGGACTTACATCTCCATAAGAAAAATAAATAAAATAAAAGAGAATATGAAGTATTAGGGACAAGTGGCTCATTTCCTCTAAAAATAGAATACAAAAATAGCCCATAGATATACTTACCTACAAGTACTAATTCCACCACTATCTAATTAGATAAGTTATGATAGTAATAATTAATAAATAGTATAAAAACATTATACATGCATAAAAATAAATAAATAATGGGGAACACCATTTAGACCAGTGCCCCATTCCTAAATTAGCGAAGAAGCTACTTATCCTTGTAACCACCACCATCCAAGTGGCATAAATAAGACTATAAAATCATAACATTCATAGAAATTACAAAATCCATATAGGGTATAAACGCCACTTAATAAACCATATTAATATTTAATAATAATAAACTATATAATCTTAATAACTTAGCATTAAATTAATAGTGATAATGGTATATAGTACATACTATTATAATGCCAATTATTTATTTATAAATTAATAATCACACTGTATGAGTAAATAATTTCTACAACAACATTTCAATATAAGTAATTCAATGAGCAGTAAAAAAGGCAATGCATAAGAATCAACCAATCAAGTCTCTCAATTATTAGATATGCACCACATAGTACTTACCAATCAATCTATTGAACAACAAATATCAAACATTAATTAATTCTAAGGAATACAACGAACTAATATTTGAAGTGAGGCTTCTTGTTCTTCTATTAACGTAAGGGAGGTTAAATTCATTTCACCAAGAAAATTTATAAACTCCAAAATATAATGACTTTGTAGAAGGCCCAACAACTATAGTGTTAGAACCTAAGCTCTGATACCACTTGTAATCTCCCTCGGGGCTATCAATGGGTCTGAGGGACATATCATTATCTATTTAAGTATAGTTATATAATTTTAGCACAACATATTAGTTAAACAAATATTAAATTTCATTTTTCAATATTTAATCACAACAAAGACCCTTTAATTACCCAGAAATTAAAATAAATTCAATCATTATTCCAACATATGATTCAAGGGTTGGGAAGGATTAATAACACCTTCTAGTAACATCACATATCAATTCCAATCCAATTCAGACATAAAGTACATATTGAAAGGCCATTTACTCTTAATCATTATTAACTAGTAATTAGTGTCTCGATTACGATACTTAACGACACTTAGTGAAAAATTGATGGCAGTTAATATAATTTCATTTGTTTATCAATTAACCACTGTTTATTAAGTCCAATGGCTAATTAACACCTAATAACATGTAAATCAGACATAATTACCATTTTGCAATTAATTAAACATCGTAATTATGAAAATGATTCCACAAGAACTAGTTAAGTAGTTCTTCAATACTAACAACTATTGTTGCATAAATTCTACACACAACCATGCCAATTGTGAACAATAAAATTAACACCCTTGAGAGTGTTTGTATGAAAACGTATTTCTATTTTCATCTGCAACATGGAAATCAAAATTTTGGAACAATTGAAATCTTCAAACTCTCATTTGACCACTTATTTCACAAAGGAATGAAGGTTTGACGATAAAGGTGGCTCTAAAGAGGCCAATACCATGACCACTTAAGGGACTAAACCCATTTCCTATAACTCATATAGCGAAAAATGCCTAATATGGGTATGAATTGTATTGGAAATACTAAAAATCAAGTTTATGCCTAAAAACTAAGTAAAGTGGGGTTTTTGAAGGAAATAATAAAAAAATATTAAAAAATATTAATCCCACATTCATGGTTAAATGATTGGGTGCACAAACCCTAATTCGATATAAGGAAGACATATCAGGTGAATTAGAGAGGACAAGAGAGAAAAGAAAAGGCATGCTGAAGGATTTTGAGGCCAGATAGATTCTTTTTCATATCATGCTTTTGGTTATCATTACCATAGATGGATAAGGATGGTTTAGAGCAAAGGAGAAAGGGATTCACCTATAATTGGGTTGTAATCACTTTATTCCTATTTTCAATATGATGCAATTCTAGTTTCCTCCAAATGTTGTGATTGAATCTATGTATTTTCATATGTTTTCGTCAATATTTGGTAGATAGTTTTCAATTTTTTTCAAAATCTAGAGGTAAGGAACTAGAGAGCAAGATGAAAATGAAGGATTAAAGGACATGGATTCTCAAGCAAATGGATCTTCCATGAACGACACACTTTAACATGTAATATCCTTTCTCCTCCCCTCTCTACTCTTTGAAAAGGCTTACAAATCTTAGGAAACTTTCCTTTATTCCATGTATTTATGTTGATTAGGACTCATACTAAGAGAATATGATTCATTAAAGACAAGTGACTCATTTCCTCCAAAAATAGACTAGGACTTACATCTCCATAAGAAAAATAAATAAGATAAAAGAGAATATGAACCATTAGGGACAAGTGGCTCATTTCCTCTAAAAATAGTATAGGAGTTACATCTCCATATGTAAAATAAAAGAGAATGTGAACCATCAGGGACAAGTGGTTCATTTTCTCCTTTCAGTAAATAAACTAGTAAGATAGATAGGATAACGATAATGCCACCGCTGACCCCAAAGTAAATTAATTACAAAATAGAATACAAAAATAACCCATAGCCATACTTACCTAAAGTGGTAATTCCACCACTAACTAATTAGATAAGTTAGGATAGTTATAATTAATAAATAGTATAAAAAAATTATACATGCATAAAATAAAATAAATATTGGGGAACACCATTTAGACAAGCCTCCCATTCCTAAAATATCCAAGAAGTTACTTATCCTTGTAACCACCACCATCCAAGTGGCATAAATAAGACTATAAAATCATACCATTCATAGAAAATACAAAACCCATTTAGGTTCTAAATGCCACTTAATAAACCATATTAATATTTAATAATAATAAAACTATATCATCTTCATAATTTAGCATTAAATTAATAGTGATAATGGTACATAGTACATACTATTATAATGACAATTATTTACTTATCAACTAATAATAATACTGTATCAGTAAATAAGTTATACTACAAGAATAATTTGAATATTAACAATTAAATTAGGAGTAAAAGAGGAACTCCATAAGCATGAACCAATTAAGTATCTCAACGATTAGATATGCACCACATAGTACATGGCAATCAATCTTTTGAACAACAAATATGAAACATTAATTAATTCTAAGGCATACAACAAACTAATATCAAAGTGAGGATTCCAGTTCTTCTATTAACATAAGGGAGGTTAAATTCATTTCACCAAGAAAATTTCTAAATTCCAAAATATAATAACTATGTAGAAGGCCCAACAACTGCAATGTTATAACATAAGCTCTGATACCACTTGTAATGTCCCTCGGGGATATCAATGGATATAAGAAACATATCATTAGCTCTCTAAGTCTAATTAGATATTTTTAGCACAACAAATTAGCTAAACAAATATTAAATTCCATTTTTTAAGATTTAATCACAACAAAGTCGCTTTAATTACCAATAAATTAAAATAAATTCAATAACTATTCTAACATATTTTTCAAGGGTTGGGAATGATTACTAACACCTTCTAGAAACACCACATATCCTTTCCAATCCAATTCATACATAAATTCCATCTCTAAAGTACATTTACTCTTAATCATAATTAACTAGTAATTATTGTTCTGATTACGATACTTTATGACACTTAGTGAAAAATTGATGGTACTTAATATAATTTCATTTTTTATCACTTAAAAACTATTTATGAAGTCCAATGGCTAATTAAAGCCTAATAACGTGTAAATAAGGCATAATTACCATTTTGGAATTAATTAAACATAGTAATTATGAAAATGATTCCACAAGAACTAGTTAACTAGTTGTTTAATACTAACAACTAGTCTTGCACAAATTTGACACACAACCATGACAATTGTTAAAAATAAAATTAAAACCCTTGAGAATGTTGTTCTGAAAACATATTTCTATTTTTCACCTGCAACATGAAGATCACAATTTTGGAACAATTGAGACCTTCAATCTCTCATTTGACCACCGCTTCCACAAAGGAATGAATGTTTGAGGATAAAGGTGGCTCTAAACAGGCCAAGTTCATCACCACGTAAGTACCAAAACCCAGTTCATATAACTCATATAGTGAAAAAATGCTTAGCATGGGTATGAATTGTCCTCGAAATATTGAAAATAAAGTTTGATGCCTAAAACATAAGTAAAGTGGGGTTTTTCAAGGAAATAATAAAATAAATACAAAAATATTAATCCCACATTCATGTCTAAGTGATTGGGTGCAAAAACCCCAAATTGTCTATAAGGAAGGCATATGAGGTGAAGTAGAGAGGACAAGAGAGAAAAACAAAGGCATGTTGAAGGATTTAACACATATTTCATTAAATTTAGAAATATTCTATTACAAGGACTTCATCCACATTGAGTCTTTTTGTAAATCTCTAAATACATATTCTATTAAATCTAGAAAAATCAACNAATAATGAACTTAGCATAGTAACACTTAATATATAATAATTTTTCTTGTCACTTATAAAATGTTTCCAACCTTCTAATATATTACAACATGATACTCAACACATGCNACAACATTATACTCAACACATGCAATATTGCTTGCTATGTAGAGAATTAAAATTGTTATAGTAACAAACACATTTATATTATGTCATTAAATAGTTATTAAATGGGTCATTCTAAAATATTGCCAACCTTCTACTAGTATATGAACTCAACACCAACAATGTACTAGTTACCATATCAAAGTATAATTCAATTGCTTAATCATAGTAACATATACAATATTAATGTCATTACATAAACTTAATCAACTTACCATTTGATACAAACTATAGATAATATTAATGGAAATTATGTAAGGAATCGAAGTCTAAGAATTTCATCATTTTGAAAGAATCAAAGTCTAAGATTTTCAACATTTTGATTTGTCACGGAGGATTAGAAAGGTGTAATTTAGGTGTTAACACAATCCTTCTCCCCTGATGTTGTAAAGGGTGCTAGCTCAATGGAAGAGCACCTGCATTACAAGCAGGACGATGGTGGTTCAATTCCTCCACGCCCTAACATAAATTAATAGATGATTTAAAATATAACAATAATATAAATATTGTAAGGTATCTATATTTTCAATATAAATATGCTCTTTCAATTAAACANATATATATTTTCAATATAAATATGCTCTTTAAATTAAACATATTGTTCAAATACTTCATAAATAAATAATGAATACTTGCAATAATTAGTTCAATTGGTTTTCCCCCGTTCCTCTTGTATATGAAAAAAATCAAACTGTATTGCACTAATGCTTTTCTAGTTCATAATTGATTTTGATTGTTAAAATAATTAATATTAATAAACAAGGGATGATTCACTATCATCAATATCATTAAATAAATTTATAGGTAAGAAATTTCTCACGTTAATCTATTATTCATAAAGCAAACATTCATCAACTTAGTTTTTAATACACTACCACCACCAACAATAATAATAAAAAATTATGTTGGTACTTTAATTCATAATTTATTTTAATCATTACAAGGGTAAAACTTAGACTTTAAAGTCATAAAATATTTTCTCGTTTTGATTATAAAAGGTGCCAACTTCCAAAAATAAAACAACATACTCAACAAAGACAAAAATAATAACTATGACAATATTTATAATTGGTGTAATAACAAATACAATGTTGGTATTAAGTTATAAAATAATTTAATCAACTTAACATTTAATACAAACTATAAATAATCTTAATAGAAATTATGTAAAGATTCAAAGGCTGTGACTTTTTCATTTTGAAAGAACTCAATCTAGCGGAAGTTCTAAATTCTAGATCCACTAAATAATTACAAATTTAATGAAATATGTGTTATTTGGAGGCTAGATAGATTCTTTTTTGTATCAATTTTTTGGTGATCATTACTAGGGATGTAGAAGGATGGCTTAGAGCAAAGGAGAAATGGATTCACATGTTATTGGGTTGTAATCACTTTCTTCCTATTTTCAATATTATGCAATTCTAGTTTCCCCCAGATGTTGTGATTGAATCTATGTATTTTCATATGTTTTTGTCAATATTTGGTAGATAGTTTTTAAGTTTTTTCAAATCTTTCAAAAGAGATAGGTAAGGAACTAGCAAGAAATACGCAAATGGAGGCCTAAAGGCCATGTATGCTCATGCAAAGGGATCTTCCACAGGAGACACACTTCAAGAGGTAATCTCCTTTCTTCCTCCCCTCTCTACTATTTGAAAAGGCTTAGAAATATAAGGAAAATTTCAATTATTGCATGTATTTCTATCGATTAGGACTCACCCCCTTATAGTGAAGGATATAGTATGTTGTAGACATGTTTCTACAACAAAATATACCAATACAATGGTGAACCTACTAGGTAGTTCGGGTTTTATTCTTGATTTGTTCATTTCTTGAGGTTTTCCTGATTTTTTGGTGTTTTCTCTTTCATATATTTCAATTCATGCTTCATCTCTGTCTTTGGAGACTTTATTTCATTTCTAGAGTCTAAAAATGACATAGATTAACCTTTAAACAATCAAAATGATTGACATTTTTAAGGGTTTTTTTGTGAGATATTCATTTTCCTGATATATGTAGGTCACAGTGGTGACAACTACATATACATACAGTTCAGAAACATATAGGTCGCGCATACATTGATATACACACAATAATTCTCTGAACAATTGCATATCTGCACAGGGGATAATGTTTTTCGTTTAATTTGGTCTAGGAGTGTATGCTTTGAGTGATTTTTTCCTTGTGGTTAGCTTAGGAATACCTCTGCATGATTTTAGACAATATTTTGATCTATTTTGATCAATATTTAGGCATTTGTGAAGGATTTTACAATTTTGTTTTCATTTGGCTTGAGATTGAAATTTTTTGAGATCATTGTTTTTTGGCCTTGGATTGAGTTCCTTTTAGATTTTGGAGAGCCTTGGTTGACAACTAAATAAATTGTTGAGGATTTTTAAGACCTATTAGGATAAATTTTGAAGTATTTAGGGTCATTTTCCCTTGAATTTGGAAGTCTTGAAGACCTCCTTAAAAATCTAGGAAATTAAATTTAATTAGTTGCTTTTAGCTTTGTTCACGTTTTTATTTAAAAGAATGATCAAATATAAAAGATTATGAAATATTTACCATTTTGATCCTTTATTTCATTTTTAAATGTTTGGAATTTTGTCTAATTTTGTCCTTTTAATCATATGTTTGCATAAGTAAATTGTTAAAATATTGAAGAACATGACACATTGGTTCAATTTATGAACCTTTAGGACATGAATTTTGAAGTCACATGAACTTGATGACCCATGACACAAATTGAAATCACAACTAAGAAACATTTAAGACCATGATTTAAATCAAATTCACATAAATTCCCAAAAATACGGACCTATCACTTAAGATCAGTTCAAACACAATGACAGGACCTTGTTCGTTATTTTCAAAATTCTTGATATAATTTGTGTTCTATCCCTACGTATCCTCCTCACTCTCACCGTTGGGAGATATTGCGAAAGATAAATAGGGATTTCAAGTCTAATAGCCTAGGATTATTTTTGAGAAAAATTATGAGCCCTACGTATCCTCTTCACTTGCACCTTTGGGTGGTCCTGTGAACGAAAAACATGGATTTCAAGTGTAATACTGTAGACTTTGTTATTGAAGCATGTCTTTTATGAGATCTGCGTATCCTATTCACTTGAACTTTCAGGTGGTCCTGTGAATTAGAAACTAATATCTCATGTGTAAATGATGATCAAACCTCAAAAACTTATTTCAAAGAAAAAACAAGTTGCTTCGTAAACCTCAAAGACTCATTAAATTTTTTGCATCACCCTTTTCAAACCATTGAATAGTTCACTTGATTTAGGAATATTTTTTTTAAACATTTAAAAAGTGGGAAATACATGAATGTTTGAAATAATATCGAAGAAACCCCTTACCTTTCTTTTAGTATAAAGAGTTCATTGAATAAAAAGATAGAGTTAAAAAAATTTGTGCATTGGATTGGTTCAATATTATGAGCCACAACACCATTAGTTTCACCATAACTCCTTGAAACTAATCGAATTACCTTTAAAAAAAATGCTTAATATAAAATAAATCAAGATTATATTTTAGATATCATTGACAATATTAGGCTAGGGATTTGGGTTAAGATGGTGAGTTAACACTCCAAAGCCACAAAACATTGAAACTAGTATTGATTAAAGAGAATCAACTCCATTAGTAGCAAAGAGTGCATGCTAGGAAATCTGTTCTAACACAAGCGTTAAGCATGAGTTCAATATGAATTAGTAAGGGTGGTAACCTCTTTATTATTTGGTGGGATATGAGCAAGTTACAATATTTTAGTTAAGTTACAAGTCCTAGGGGTGACATCACTTTCCTGAGATATCTAGTCTATGTGAGTTATCCTAGACTGACGACTATCCTACCCGACCACTGATTGTGGAGTGGTAACCATAGTTTCTTTTCCTATGGAATCACACAAGATGTTTTGAGTGGGGGACACTTGCAATACCTAAGACAGACACAAGGTTGTTTTAGCTCCTTGGGAGTGTGAGTAGCCAAGAGGTAACACTTGCACCATTGTTGATTGAAGAACAATGTAATTCTTTTTCATACCTTCACTATTTCATAATTTTTGAAACTTGATGTCCCTCAAGAGCTACTATTTTTACAATTCCTTCTTAAAATCCAACTTTTCACTAAACCTCAGTTTTTTGGAAAGAAGTTTGTTTGTTTCTTCCATAGGGACGTTTTTAGTGGTGTGGACACTTTTATTTTTGTTGGAGTCTAGATTTCCTTTAGAATTGTTTGATTACATTTTGATCTATTTTTCAATTCTAAAAACTCAAACGTCAAAGTGGCTTCTCTCCCAATCCATCAGTCGCGGCGCCAGCAAGGTGGGTCAACAAAACTTGAAGGCCCCCCTAAAACACAGAGACAAAGACAAAAAAAAACTTAGGAGACTTTGATACTACCATTTTTAAGTTCAATTAACAATAATAGATAATATCAACATCAACCTAATCCTAAAACATCTACAGAAAGAGTTGATAATATTTCTCTGTTTGAAATTGAAACAATAGAAAACCATACAGTTGATCATGATAATCCAACTTTGAATATTTCAGACCCAATAATACTTGCATCAAACGAATCATTGGATAACCTCAACCCTCTTTTCACATATTCAAATAACATGAAAAATCCTACACTTAACTATTTGGCTTCTTCAGAAGCTCTAGGAACCACACTAGTACAATCCCAAATGGTGGTTGGAGGAGGTAATACCTCAAATTCAACCCCAATGAAAATCCCAATAGTTAAATTTCATGTTAATAACATAAGTTCAACCATCACTTCAAATCTAGTTGGTACAGTTCCAGGTTACAATCGTAGAAGTACATCCACTTCATATACAAGTATCCCTACTAGAGGGTGTACCTTAACAAATATGGGTTTCCCATATGGTGGGGCTCATCAAGGTCAAAAATTACAAGGAGTTAATTTGAATCCTTTTGGTCAATGTAATACTTGTCTATGTTCCACTTCTATAGGAAACTATACACCTTGGAATGGTAATATTCCTAGTGGAGGAAATCGACCTTGGAACATGAATACCAATCGGATTAATCATCCTCAAATGAGTGGAAATATCCTTGGGTTTTATCCTCCTACTAATCCTGGCACAATTTCTAGGCGAATCCGTACACCCCCAATGACTACTATGCCAGGGGGAATTCCATCTATCAATCATGTCTCAAACAAGAGTGGTATGGGTCTTGGAAGTAACCAGTATTTCGAGAACCTACCCCTAAACGGAGGAAATACACATAGGAATACTTCTGAAGTACAAGGACAATATCCTTGGAGTGTTCAAATCCATGGAAAATATCAACCTTATTAGAGTCCACATCCACAATGAGGTAATTCACCTTTCTATGCCATCCCGTAATGGAATGGACAAACTCTTGGGCATAACCAATATTTTTGGGGTCATCCTTTTCACGGAGGAAATCAACCTTGGAACATAAATCAAAACCCGGGCCAATGGAACTATCAATCTCCAACCACATAACAAACATTTATCACGACACCTATCATATCCCCATTTCTAGAAACATTGAATCTATTAGATTTATCTTGACTGAACAATGATCTTGTTTTACATATGAATGAATGGCTAACCATACCAACCAAATTTCCTTTGGACATGCCCAAGTTTGATGGACGACCAGGGGACGATCCGTCAAATCATATGATGAAATTTCATTTATGGTGTTCATCCAATTCCCTAGTTCATGATAGTATTAAGTTGAGGTTTTTTCAGTGGACCCTCACAGGAGCTGCTGTGAAACAGTCCTTTGAATTTCCCTCTAATACATTCATTATTTTTTCATCTTTAGCCATGGTATTTTTTACACATTTTCAATTACCTATCCGCTATGAGATGGGTGCTGAACTTTTGAATTTGCTTAGGCAATCCACTTCTTCTCACATATCTGATCATATACATGAGTGAAGGAGACGTCGGAGTCTTATTAAAGAAAAAATTCCAGATCAATTCTTAGCAGATTGGTTTGTGAAATCACTATTTCCTACTCTTTCCAAATATGTATCTATGTCAAGAGCCATGCGTGAAGAATAAGTCATTCAAAGTTCTCAACAAATGGATTTGATATATGCACAATCGGGCACACTTTATGATTTAATACCTCTTATTGCAAGACCTATGCATGATCCAGCTAGAAAACCGAAAGAACCTCATGATGATGATTTTATTGGTTATGTTAGTCAAATTTATTGACTTGCCTAGCAAATGGGACAAGTGTATGTTCAAACTTGTCAACCCACAGCTGTCCAAGAAAACCAGCAACCTGCAAATCCTACCGAAACTTCGAAAATCATCACAGTCCAAGCCATAGACCAAAAAGGAAAAAATAAGAAACAAAAGAAAAAGAAAAATATTAATTATGGGATAGAAGATGCACCTAGAATGAATAATCAACCAAAAGGAAATCAAAATAAACAAAAAAATAAGTATCCTTCCAAAATTTGTCAAGGATATTATCCTAATCATCTATGCCCTCATATGGATGCAATTCATCAAATGTTATCTCAACACAGTGTACCAAAACAACCTGTTGTGTTGACTCAACCTTTTCCACAAAAACAATATATGGTTTTCGCTGCTCCAGTACATCCACAAGAGGGAAATCCACCCATTCCCAACATCTTTGGATTAGATCATGAGATTAATGTTCAAACATGGGCTCATTCCTACCACACACCACATAGTGTTTCAAACCCATCATGATAAAAAAAATAGTTCTCTTACTATCGAGAATCCAACCATTAACATAGTGCCTCAACCCCTCGAAGGGGTTTTACGTAAAACAACTCATAATCGTAATGCGAGAGCAGCTCAAAACTATAGTATAGTGGAAGGTGGAAGACTTATCTCAAGCACCATGTTCCATGTCGGCCTTGGAGGTATTGAAAAGTTTTCCAACTCAAATAAAAGCACTATTCTATTCCATTCACACAATCGATCCAAATGATACTGGTTTGATCACCTTTGACTTAGGACAGTCA
Organism: Pseudotsuga menziesii; assembly: GCA_001517045.1. Classification (NCBI taxonomy): domain Eukaryota; kingdom Viridiplantae; phylum Streptophyta; class Pinopsida; order Pinales; family Pinaceae; genus Pseudotsuga; species Pseudotsuga menziesii. The sequence goes on from LPNX010266629.1 coordinate 108,369, forward strand.
ACATCTAGTCTTCCATCACATATCACTTTTGAGATTAAAGTGTTATTACATTAGATGAATGTTTTTCGAACTATTATAGACCAAGGATCCTCTACTTGCATCATTTCATTAGGATGTTGGAAATATTTAGGATCACTCACTTTGACACCATCCCACACAATACTCAATGCATTTGATGGACACTCATTCCTGCCTCATGCACTTATTACAGCTTTCCCAATTGAATTGGGAGGTAAAATTGTTCATGTTTATATGGAGGTACTGGATGCACCCATATATTACAATATTCTATTAAAGCGTAGTTGGATACATACAATGACGATGGTAGTATCTTCAATATTATGATTAATTCGGTTCCCCCACCAAGACAATATTGTTAGAATCAATGAGTTAGATTACTGAACACCTGAAACAGATATCCACTCAAATATACATTTTGTGGGGGATTCAAAAATAGTAATTCAAGCTATGGGAGTTGGTATGTTCAAAGAATCTCCCTCATGGGAACCTTCACAATCCCACCACCAACATCTACCCCTCAAACTACTCCATTTTTCTCCATTACATCAAAAGCTAACTTTCCTTTAACCATTTTTCCCGAAAACACTACAACAATGGGTTCCACTTCATATGGAATTACGGTAGAGGACATGTGAGTTCAAATTAGCGCAGGAAGGAAATATATTCAGAAAAACTTGATGAAACTAAGAGTAGTACACCTTTGTCTACTTGAGAAATGTCATATCAAGCTATTCAAAATGATTTAAAAGAGTTGGATCAAACTCCTTTTCCAAAGGACAAATATCATTTGTACACATCACTCGTATGGGATATCAATACTCCTAACACTCATGACCTCTTAAATTAAATATTTTCATTTGATGAAGCTATCATGGAAGTCATGAATATCTCAAAACAACCATAGGAGTACATGCCCCATTGCTCGTAATTTATTTCTAAACTGTAATCATTAGAGGTTAAACCTGAATTTTTTTTCCCTTGATGATGATATGGAAAGGTACCAATTCCCTTTCCAAAAGCACAGCATGCTTTCGGAAGGAAATTTGTCAAACATTTCAAAAACCATTCCTATCAATATATCTATTAAGCTTGGAATCTTCGAGAAAACCAATATAGGTGGCAATTTCTCTTTGGAGGAAATCACATAATATACTGCTCTATTCAAAGATTTTTGTGATGTTTTTTCTTGGTCATATGAAGAAATGTCGAGTATCGATCCTAGTATTGTCGAACATGATATAAAAACCCATCCAAATGTAAAACATGTACGACATAAGTTACGTCCAGTGAATGCTAAGAAATTCACTGAATGCTAAGAAATTCACTGCCATAAAAGTAGAAATAGAAAAGTTGTTCAAAGATGGCTTCATTTATCCTTTACCTTTGACTGAATGGGTATCCAATCTCGTTCTGGTCAATAAAAAACAAGGAACAATCCGATTATGTAGTGACTTTAGGGATTTAAATTTGTCGTGTCCCAAAGATAACTACACCACACCCTTCATTGATAATATTATAGACGAATGTGCCGGTAATGAAATATTTTCATTTATGGATGGATTATATGATTACAACCAAATTTAGATTAAGAGCGAAGACCAACATAAAACAACTTTCATTTTACCATGGGGCACTTTTGTGTATCAGAAAATGCATTTTGAACTTAAACACTTCGGGGCTACTTTTCAAAGAGCCATGTCATATGATTTCCATGATATTAAGAAAACCATCGAGGTTTATCTCGATGACTTGACAACCAATCTATGATAAGAGTTGAACATTGTAGATGTTGTTTTCCTTCGATATTGTCTGCACAACATTAGGTTGAATCCACATAAATGCATATTTTACATGGATTATGGGATATTAATTGGTTTCATTGTATCCAAATATGGGATACGGGTAGATCCCCTTAAGTTTGAGGCAATATTACAGTTACCCTCCCCCAAAAAAATTAGACAACTTCAAAGCCTATAAGGAAAAGCAACATTCTTGAGAAGATCCATTTTCGATTATGCTGAAATTTCTAAAGGTTTCATGCGTCTCTTAAAAAAATATGCATCATTCATTTGGGATGAACAAGATCAATTCTCTTTTGATACAGTGAAACAAGCCCTCATGTCAACCCCAATGCTTAGTCCCCCCGACTATACCAGATAGTTTTTGTTATATTTAGTAGGAACCGAATCCACTTTACGGATGGTTTTAGTCCAAGAGGATGATTCATCATGAGAACATGTCACATATTATCTTAGTAAGGTCCTTCCTATCCCTGAATTCAGATATTCGTAGGTGGAGAAGCTATCCTTGGAAACAGTTCATTCTTTCCAAATATTTAGACATTGTATACTTCCAAGAAAAGCAACTATAGTGTCTGAAATGAACCCCATGAGACACATTTTGTCCCCATCGAATCATCGTGCGAAAGTATTCAAAATGGATAGTAATTTTGTAATAATTTGATCTTGAATTCGTAAATGCTAAAGCCAAGAAGTCTTTAACATTTGTAGAACTAGTGTCTGAGTTACCCAACAATAGAAGAAGAACCTTGGGAAGATGAACATTTATTTCTCATTGCCACTACTAATTAGTGGTATAGAACATTAATTATATATCTCCAAACCTAAAGGATTGATGCTCAATTTTCTAGCATTGAACAATATCATACCGGATACCAAGCACGAGGATACCTCATTATTGGGGATATTTTTACCGTATATGAATACACTTAATATTAAGACCTTGTTTAGTTCATGAAGGAGTTGTTAAAGTATTGAATGATTTCCATGCAAGAGCATGTGGCGTTCATCTTTCTGGGTGGGAAACTACCCAGAAAATATTGCGTGCATGGTAATTTTTTCCCACACTCTTTAAATATTTCATTAATGCCATTAAAAAGTGTCACCATTTCCATATCTATACAATAAAAATGCACAGACATCCCACTCTGTTACACCATGTATTAACCATGGGTTCATTTTCAAAATGGACCATTGATTACATGACAATCGACCCACCTTCATCTAATGGACACCAGTACATCATAGTAGGATTGGACTACCTTACAAAGTGGGCTTAGGAAATTCCTACATTCGAAAACATGACAAAAACTGCATCATATTTCTTATTCAATCACGTGATAACTAGGTTTGGTGTATCCAAAGATATTGTCACAGACAATGGTAGCCACTTTAAGAATTCCTTCATGGATGAACTTAAGACCAAATTAGGATTATGAGAGGATTTTTCCGCATCATATTATCCTCAATCCAACAGTCAAGTAGAAGAGATCAACAACATTTTGAAGACCATGTTGTAGTGAACGGTTAATAAGAAAAAAACTAACTGGCATATGATGTTGTTCTCTTCTCTCCGAGCTTACCGTACCTTAGCTAAAACTACGACCGGTTTCACTCCTTTCCATTTGGTTTATGGAAAGTAAGTTGTGTTTCTGATTGAATGTGAGAAATCGTCATTAAAACTAGCTATCAAAATCTTACTTAACACCTCTACAGAATAATAAAGGATCCTCCATCTTCATTCTCTTAATGAAACTAGAGGAGAGGAATTGTCACATAACCCAATTTTGCAAAAACAATTTAATATTATTTGAGGACAATATGTTAAATTTTATGCTAAGTTGTAATTGATGACTCATTAGGGTCAAGGATATTTATTGTAAATTCTGAATATTTTATTTATAAATAAATAAAAGAGGAGACAACAGCTTAGGAGAGTTTTTAAAAGAGTGTTTACTAGTCAAATTGGTGGAGGAGACTAGGTGGAGAGCAAACTGACATGTGGTAGAATCCTCAAACCACTTCCAATTGTTGTAGGTGGAAACTTCCCTACATTTGTGGTCATGATTCCTCAAGAAAGTGGAATAAGAGAAGGTGGCTCAATTAATGAAAACTAACCCAAAAGACCTAGGCAATCTTTATAAAAAATTCCCATTGAAGAGAGTTGAGGCTCCTCATTCTAGAGAAGTGATCATTCAGGTTGAATGAATGTACTTCAAACAAATTCAATGGAAGGGAAATATGGAAAGTGTTTGAGGGGATAAATACTGATTGATCTAGTGTAGCTTTTAATCTGAAGATCATATTACTGAGAGCAGAGTATTTACTGAGGTATTGAACTAGTCAGTTGACAGAGGGTTCTATTGTTTGCATTCTCCAGCAGTTCTCAGCCAAGAAGACCAGGAAGATGCTCGGGGGTCTTGAGGAAGCATTTTTTGAGCGCTCTCCAGGAGATTGGTAGGGAGGAATGGCATCCTAAATCTATTGTCGTTTGTCCTCAACAGGTTCTAAGTTATTTTATTTTACTGTGTTAGTTAAATAAATCTTAGTTAACTACTAGGTGAATGTTAACAGTTTAGTTTGTGAAATGTTTGAGTTAGTATTTTTATTAAATTATTTTAGAAATGAAATGGATTTAGAAAATAATGTGTTAGAATGAAAATAAATTTCTAAACTGTGTTTCTCCACACCTGGAAACCAGGCCGTACTCTAGCACAAGTAGAATGCTTTAAGTAGATAAGAGAATGAAAATGGTAGATAGGATTGTGTAACTATAGATAGTAGAGTAATTTTATTTCAATGTTTTAAATATTATGGAGGAAAAACAGTGTTGTGATTTAATTGTGTTTACTGTTTTTACTTAAGTATAACTAAATAAAATGCAGAAAGGAAATAGTAAACTACATTAAAGTTACAGTAATAGTATACAGTTAAGTATATAGACAAGCTACTAACCACACATTTTATCTTCTAACAGTATCAACTAAATATTGGACTATTAGTTAATATAAACTAGATAGGGTTATGTTAAAAATCCTTAATTTATAAAGAATAAACAGAGTTACAGAGTTTACATTCTACCCTTTAGAGAAATCTGAATAAATTCTATGTGATAGAATAGTAAATAAAAATAGTGTAAATATAAACAATTACTAATATAAAACTAAATAATTACATTTTAGAAACTAATTTACATTTACCAGATAGACTTATACCTGTGAAGGGAAAACCTCAGGGTCAAAACCTTAACAATCTATTTATCTATTATAAATTTATTTATTTAAGTTGTAATCCTTTTACATTATATAAATAAGCGTTACAAGAAAATTATAGTGGATACTGTAGTATGTTTACAGTATTTTCTTAAACTAAATATTTTTTTTATAAACAAGCAAGATAAGTTACAGTTAACAAGTTAAAATACCACCACACACATGTAATAGCCAAACCGAAGTAACAAGAAGCAGAGCCTAAGTAATAATAAATTGAAGAACATAGACAAGGGTTTCATTTCCGGTAAAGCCTAGCTTGTATATTATAAATTTCACATTATGACTGATTCATAGTCCTCACATTAACAATAATTACTTACAAAAGATAACTTAAATATTAATTATCTTCACTGACAGTTGAAGAAGGAAAAACCCTAATTACACAAAATCATAATTTACAAGATTAATTACAAAACTATTGCAAGAACGAGACAGAGCTCAAAGTTAAAATTATTTTTCAAAACCAAATGTATTACATTGACAAGCCATAAGGATAAAAACTTAACCAAAATACATCACACAGCTCAAGGTAGGTATTACCCAGCATCGTAGCAAAGGTTTATAACAATTAACTGGAAAACAACTTATTACAAACCTCCTATCTAACAAAGAGACCAAACAGGCTTCCAAGCACTGAGTTCTCCTTCAATAACCCTCAATACAAGTAGGGAGAAACCCATTTGAACTCAGGGCTTACCAGTTAGAGCCACGAGCCACTGAAGACGGTCGTCGTTTATCTTTCACTGAAGCTTGGAACTGTCATGGGTTCCTGTATAAGAATTTTACCAAGCATTAGTTCAGGGATCAATTCAATAACATTAAAAACCCTAACTGTGTTCATAATTTGATAGATTCTACACAAATAAAAACTGAGATATTTTTACTTGTAAATAAAAGAGTATCGAGCAACGAAGAGACTATCAGCAACTGCATAATGTACACACAAGAATCTCCAAACCCTACGAAAACTGTGGAGCACAAACAGCGACAAAGAAGCTTTAGCTTCACAAAGTAGTGACATGCCACAAGGAGAACATGACTAAGCTATGGACAGGCTGAGAACCAAACACAAAAACCAGTAAACACTCACATGGTAAGGTTCACAACTAAGAAGGTTTGGAGTTTTGGAAACTACATCAACGTCAAACAAACACCTTGGAGCAAGCAAGAAGGGGAACAACCTTTCATGGCGGCCATGGAAACTACACAGAGCAGCCCGCAAGCCAGTGAAAACTTTGGAGGCAAATGACAAAGTGAGTAGGGTTTGCAAGTCTTTTATATCACCAATGCATGGACAGGAGGTGACCATGTGCCCTCCAATTCTTTTAACCATGAAAGGGTCGAGTCCATAGTCCATCTACGGTTTCAATCATCCAATTATTAATACAATGATATAAACAAACCATGCACAAAAATATGGAGTATGCTTGTATATATTATTCACCAATGATAACACATAAACTATATCATTATGTATGATAGCTTCGAGATTTTCATGTTTGATTAACGATGATTTCTTAAAGTTGACCCTAGTGAAAGGTTGTAACAACTTTGTCATATCAACAATCCCAAGGTCGATCATGCTTTAGGACCTTTCCACTTATCATTTGATTTATATACTTACAAAACGACGATAAAATATGCACATATTATATTTCAAACTTTATTATTTATAACCGATGGTTTAGAGTATATATAATATATGAAGTTTGACTATAAGATTAAAAAGTATTTAAACCATGACATTTAAACTATCACAAGGCTTGACCTTGGTATAAGCTCTCACAAATAATAGTTTGCATACTCGACTTGTCAATAATAATAAACCCTATCATTATTTGGGAAGGATAGTTTTTTATTGTTTATGTTTACCTGTTCTTAGCATAGTGTAAGAATCTTGGTCACATTAGTGTCACTTAGGGTAAACTTCTGATTAGAAGCTCTAGGTAGAAAAATCTACCATAATAGTTATTATAAACATTAACTTGTTATAAGCGAGGCAACATGATAATAGTAAATTTATAATGGAATAAACCATGCTCAAGGTCTATAATCATTGGAATAACTCTAATAATATATTTACCTATGACTTAGACTTATGAAAGTGATGGTAGATAGTATTCCATCATGAAATGATGCATTTAATTACAATGATCAAGATTATAATGTCAAAGAGATTTCCAGGCAGTAAGATTCTTACAAAATGCAAGTAACCATCAGATTGATACATTATAAAATAAGATGGTAATGTATGTGGTTACAATAGTACATGCAGCAAGATGATAATGTAAGTACGAAAGTTTATAACTTGTTAGTGAGCATTTTTTTTTACATACAAGCAATAGGTTGATAATTTCCATAACTAGGAAGTTAGAGACAAAATAGAAACATGTACTATATTGGAAATCTTTACTATCCAGATTGATAGAAGTACTTTCATGAAATAAAAGACAGTTACTTTACCTCATCAGAGCTTGCTTTTAAACAGTCAGTATTTACTAGAATTTAACATGCAACATATATACTTCTTGCTACTTTATGAATTAAACCCCTAATTGATCGATTGTTACCTGTTAAACCTGTAAGAACCAGCAGTCCATCTGCGTTAGCATAAATTCTAAGTAAGCCCAAGTTTTCAAAGATAGATTTCACCTACTTGCCAAAAAGTAAATTTATTAGTAAAACTGAAAGAAAGCTGTGTGTAGGTCAATCTCAAATACATTATGAAAATGAAAGTTGTATTAGTTAATGTAATATGAAAATGATTAACACTAAGTGATAGACTGTTTCATTTTTTGCTAACCGCTAACAGTTAGTAAAATGCGTATTCAGACATTTTATGTTATCTTAAAAATTTTAAATTTTTATGAAATTTTGGGGATTTGACAGGAATCATTAAATGTAGAAGCACATTAAAAAAGAGTAAAATCCCAATATGACAAAGTGTCCCATCCTCGAGTCTTTCCAAAAGGCAATTTGGTTTTGGTTTATAACTAAGATAATGATAAAATAGGAAAAGGGAAATTTTTACCTAAAGGGTTTGACCCGCTTGTTGTCAAAACAGTGTTAGCAAGAGGTGCATATGAGTTAGTCAATTATGATGGGGAACCTTTGTAATGGTCTCTATCTAAAGAAATACTTTGCATAGGAATTGAGTATTTGCAACATTTTGATGTATTATGTTGTATTTTATGTAAAAAACTTTTGTACAAATAGTTATTTCATGCACACACTTATCTTGCTTGGTATTTCTAATTGGAAGATGTCATTGGAAACTTTCACTTATTTGGGATATGCAGATGGCACCACCTGTCGCTCTCATAAAATTGCTTCCGCCATATGGGTAATATTCACACCTGCTAATCAAGTTCTTAGTTGAGGAGGCTCTTTCCTTGTACCTATAACCAATAATGTTTCAAATTATAGTGCAGCCATTGAGCTTCTAGTCAAGGATAACACCCTTGGCATCCAACAAATTATTGTTAAACTAGACTCACAACTTGTTGTATCTAAGTTAAATGGCCAGTACCAAGTTCGCAATCCTATATTGTTTAGAAAGTTTCTATGCGTTCATCTTCTAGAACGTCATTTTGAATTCATTGAGTATATTCATGTTCCTAGCAGTTCAAATAGTCTAACTTATTTCTTAGCTAACTACGTACTTGATTGACATCTTTTTCATACATCATTCTGATAAAACAAATATGTATATTGAATGCATGTCACCATAATTGAGAAAAACCTCCGAAGCATAAGTAAATATCGAAGTAACATTTTGTTGTATAAAGTAAATTGATTACAGCATAACCCAAAAAGTGTGTTTAAGTTCAAGAAATTTTTTTAAACTTTGCAGACACCAAAAAGAGTAGTATAAACACTTTCTCCTTTTTGTAATTTTCTTCAAAGTAAAATATCCAAAAAAAATTCATAAAAAAATTGAATATATGGAAAATTCAAAAAAAACATTTTGAATTATTTCGACTTCCTGATCCATCATGAAGACTCACCTACAATTGACATATTACCAAATAAATGGTTCATTGCTTCTGAAATACATCCTCAAAGGAGGTGATTTCTACAAGAATGGTAAAAAAAATTGAGTATTATACTTATCTTTGTTATTTTAGATGTTAAATGCATATATTTAAGCCTATTGGTTTCCTAAGAGTTTAGGTTATGATTACCTTTACAGGATTTTGGAGAAACTAACATGTTCAAACTATTTGATCCAAGATTTCAAAGATAGATGACGATTCATGGTGTTTTAAGGTTTTGGTATTTTTCACAGGAATCAGGTTGAAGTAAAACCACAGTGCCTTTTCCCTACTTGGACATGATCTCATATTGAATAAAACCTGAAGTTAATTGGTTCTATTTCATTTTCCGTCGACACATAATCCTACTTCAAATAGCCTGCCTATAGAGGGAACATCCGAAAGAGTGTGCACAACTATCTTAGCCCATGTTTGCAGTACATATCCTTGCCTTGACCTGATCCGTTCTCTTGAAACATACTCGCATGCCCTTGCAAAACTCATTCCCTCTTATGTACTATAACATTCTTTATTCTTTTTCAATCCAATACGTGAAAAAACACTAAAAATTAAAAAATACAAAAAATACAAAATGGGGAAACTTGAATAGTGTCATATTGAATCTTCGAAACAAAGGCAATAGTTAGGAATAGTCACCCTTAAACACGACAAATAATTTTTCATTTGCTTTCAGTACACCATTTACATATTCCTTGGGAAACTATACCAGTAATATGGATAGATCTCCACCAATAGGTTACCCTTCCTATCATCTATGGAGCTTTAGTTAATCCATCTAAAATTGACAAATTTCACAATGGTTGGTTACTACAGTCTTTTGTTTACAAGTGTCACTATGTGCCGTGTTATGTGTTCAACGAAAGTCAAACCAACACCGACCATTCCTCAAATATTCTTGACCATTCATGTCATCCTTCCTTGTTTTAGTATAGAGTGTTAGATCTCACAACTCTACCAAATTATATCATCCTATTGGTATCGGTTTTGTGTCTGTTGATGTGGGATGCTTTAATCCTCTCCTTCTAATAGATGCATTCCTATCGACACCAAATCATCATCTAGGAAATGGATCTAGGAACCCTAGTGAGTACCTTGGATATTGCAGTCATTAGCTGCAGGTTTCCTCATAAATGACAGTGAGTATACATCCATGAACTTCGATTGTTTGATTCTACAACTTTTCTACATCAAAGAATCAATTCACACTTGTTAGTTTGTACTCAAGTACGTTGGAGTCCATCATCATTATCGGTGGGCCTCCTAACATTTGTTAATGGTATACATCAATAACCGGTAATCAGATGGTGTTTAATTATGATTGAAATCAATTCATTTATTCCCATGATATAAAATCATATATCATTGGTTTTTTTTTAATACCTTGGGAAAGATAGTGGTATCACTCATTTGATGCACTGCCCTAGTTACGCAAGATTAAAATACCATGTGAAAGGACCATGAAGACCTGGATATGTCACACTCATTAGATATGCACATATACGTTTTTGAAGAATTTTCTTTTGAGATGGATCCACTGTGTATTGTTTGTGGCCATGCTTGTTTATTACTTACCATGGTTATACCCACCTAAGGAAGGTATTGTATATTTTGGAAATTTTATTTGTTTGAATTGCAGGTTTTTCTTCAACTCCTACCTTGACCACTAAAGAATATTAGTACAAAGAGTATCAGGATAAAGAAGAAATCAATGTATTTCGAACATCATCATAGCTTCATACCTCACACATTAGGGGGAATGTTTTAACAATAAAATTAACACCCTTGAGAGTGTTGGTATGAAAACAAATATCTATTTTCGCCCGCAACATGAAGATTAGAGTTTTGGAACAATTGAGAGATTCAATATCTCATTTGACCACTGCTTCCACAAAGGAAGGAATGTTTGAGGATAAAAATTCCTCTAAAGAGGCCAATTCCATGACTACTTAAGGGCCAAAACCCAGTTCCTATAACTCACGCAATGAAAAAATGCCTAACATGGGTATGAATTGTCCTGGAAATACTGGAAATCAAGTTTGAGGCCTAAAAACTAAGTAAAGTGGGTTTTTTGAAGGAAATAATAAAAAATCTTCAAAAATATTAATCCCACATTCATGGTTAAGTGATTGGGTGCACAAACCCAAATTCTATATAAGGAAGGCATAGCAGATGAATCAAAGAGGACAAGAGAGAAAAACAAAGGCATACTGAAGGATTTGGAGCCTAGATAGATTCTTTTTTCATATCAAGTTTTTGGTGATCATTAGCATAGATGGATAAGGATGGTTTAGAGAAAACGAGAAAGGGGTTTACCTATCACTGGGTTGTAATCAATTTCTTCCTATTTTCAATATGATTCAATTCTAATTTCCCCCAAATGTTGTGATTGAATCTATGTATTTTCATATGTTTTTGTCAATATTTGGTAGATATTTTTCAATTTTTTTTGAATTTTTCAAAAGCTAGAGGTAGGGAAATAGAAACCAAGCTGCAAATGGAGGCCTAAAGGCCATAGATGCTCAAGAAAAGGGATATTCCATGAATGAAATGATTCAAGAGGTAATATCCTTTCCTCCTCCCCTCTCTACTTCTTGAAAAGGATTATAAATATTAAGAAGCTTTCAATTATTGCATGTATTTATGTCAATTAGGACTCACCCCGCTATGGTGAAGGATAGAATGTGTTGCAGACACTTCCTTGTAGCCAAATATACCAACACCAATGAATATAAAAGTGAACCTATAGCCATTATACACATATTTAAGCATGCAATTAGAAAAAATTAAAGTACTTTTGCATATCTAACCCTAATACATAAATGAAGAATATTTAAAGTTCCATCATTACAACTAGTTAATAAACACTGCCAGGAATTCAATCAAACTAATCGTACCAAGGTCTGGGCTCCACACAAAGGTGAGTGTAAATATCTAGAAAATAGAATTCTACAACACAATTAAAGAACCAATAATAGAGCATATGGTTGTAGATTCATATTTTACTAAAAACATAGATTCGAATAAAAAATGTATTTACCAATTTCACCACAATGTACTTAGTTTCCAATTTAACTTTCCAAATGAAAAATAAAGAGAAATATATCACTATTGTATCTCATCGAAATCATATCATGGGTCACTTACAGTCATATCTTTTGACCCATATAATGTCTATTAAACAACTCACAAAACTAGTTAATTATCCTCATCTCAATTGACTAGTAATTCTAGGAGTTGCTGGAATAATTAAATCCACAACTCATAGAATCATTCAAATGAAATTACAAATATAAATAACATTTTTTATCATTCATAACATATTTATATCTCATTCAAACATTTTTTCAAACACTTCATATGCAAAGTGAGAAATCTACTCAAAACAATTCCAGTGAATGAGCTACAAATTAGAAATTGATCTAGAATTTCGGTATACATTTCCCCAACACTACCAAGAATATTTATCCTCATATTATCAAAAAAATTTAAATATTATTTATCAAATATAATCATAAAAGGAACACTCATTAATTTTTGCAAACACTTCATGTGCTAAGTCTCCAAACTATGCCAAATAGTCCGATCAAAGAGAAGTGTCTTAAACCATTATGAGTTACTGTACCATCAAAATAAAAATTATTTAATGAAAAGGAGCATAAATATAATTTATGTAGAAGAGGTGCCAAATCATTATTTCCTCAAACAAATTATGCAAAAAATCCCAAAAACTACTTTCCAATTCCTTCATAAAATTTACTTGCATAAATATATTGAATTCGGTGAGAAATTTATTCCAAAAATAGCTCATAAATTTCATGTGCATCCATAAATAAATCATATCAGATCCAATTAAATTAAATAAACATGAGATAAATAACTTATCTTATCAATGCACAACGTGTATCATCCATCCCATGCTCCACCTAGCGTTTGGCACTCCCAAGCCAGATCTCACTTTGATAGCCCACCGTCGAGCTGAGGCCACATATCTACAACAGAGGTGCACTCTAGAATAGCTCAAGTATCAGTTTGAGAATTCAAAATTCTATTCCTCACCACATGACTCCTATTCCGGCCCACTACCAAGTGTAATGGTAATCTAGACCCCCTAGGCCATCGAGATATCAACATTCCCCATCATGTTTTATTTGTAGGTACAAGATAGAGCCATCTAGTGGAAATGAAGGAACTACACCAGAGTTTTCCAGGCTTACCACAAACACCATAAAATATCATAGTGCTTCAAGCACAAAGTTCAATCACATAGTAGACCATTCCTGGTTTCCCAAGCTCTCACCATCAAAGGTATGAACAACCATAATCAACAACCATCCAAAAAAAGCATGAAAAATAACCCCAAAACAAGGATACCAAACATGGATTTATAGACCAAAGAAGGTAATTTTAACTCAACGGGGTCAAACCAAGCCAAGTTAATCCAACTTGATGAAATCCGAGGGGGGTAATTCAACCACAAGAGATTAATTCTAATGCAACCCAATAAATTTGAATTTCAAGGGGAGAGTGACTCCAAGCCAGTCCACCCAACTCAAATTCATGTGTGGGCACATCATCCATGAAGAAGAATCAAAATTAGTGAGTTGAGGTGTAACAAAAGCCAAGGAATCTTCACAAAATAGGAAATTAAGGGTTACAAAAGTATTTACACAAGGAATTACACAAGAGTTACACAAGGATTTACACAAGGAGTTACATAATTATTTACATAACTTTTGAGGTGTTAAGGCTAAAAATAGTCAGTGAGGGAACACTTGTTTAAATAGGAGTTACAAAACCAAGTGTAATCTCTACAAAGGAGTTACAAAACCACCAAAGGGTCTCAATCAATAAGTGGCACCCACCCAAACACCGAGTAGGCCCACTAAATCATGAATTAGGCTCAATAATACCAACATAGGGTAAAATAATCAAAATTTGTGTATGTTGTACAATTTTTAGATAATCATCAACTAATAAAACAACCAAGATATAAATATGGACCAAGATCAACTAAAAAAGTTCTAAAGTTCTAGGAATGTCCCCATTCCCCCTCACATTGTGGATCTAGGCGTCCCATACTCTTTTAGTGGTACTCTATGTGACAGTTGTTTTCATTAATTAATTATTTACAAAATAATAATAATGCCTTTAGGTCCTTAAAGGCCCTTTTTCCAGAACCATGTGCCACAATAATAAAAAACTACAAATTACATATGCATGGGGTATTACATTCTTCCTCATCTTCCACATCAATGCGATTGAGGGTTTTAGTGAAAAATCACCTTTTATGTGCTTCCTTTATAAAGTCTAACTCATTTTTCATATTCATCATTATCTTAACAAATTCCTTGAATGTTTCACCATCAATAGCCACACCTGCACCTACGCATAACATTTGATTTACTCCTTGTATATTGGCACCCCTCTTATCCATTCTACTTCAATTAACTTAATAAATCACTGTGACTACCCCAATCACAACTGGGTTCACCACACTCCTACAACTGTATGCAATCGTATATGGATTTACTTTCCATGTCCAATCACAACTGGACTCTTTATGAAGGATACTCCTTCTTTAATACCAACCGATGTAAGAGGGTTTAGAGTATTGTCCCACATATCACAATACATAGAAAAATATTACACAAAAAAACTCAGAAAACAAGAATATGGACACCAATAATTTCTTTGTTATTAATCTTTCAAATCAAATTACATATGTGATTACAATCTAGTGTCAATGCTCTGTTTCATCCATTTTTTTATGAACTTTATTTGATTATACAACAATAGTGATGGGTAACATCGAATCCTTCTCCTAGTCTCAATCTCTATTTATATACTTCAATTTCCTCATATTCCCTTTGAATCTTGTTTTAGATGTCCCTTAACACTTCCTTCTAGAATTATGAGAAGTCAATGCTTCACCTATAATCCCCTAATCATATCCTAGCATATGTCACTTTCGAACAAATAACATAAATTCTACAATAAGTACTCAACTACTCCCACAAATTCATGGATGTCTATGCATTGGCTTTCCCCTGTTGGTTTTATTCTCTACCCTCTTAGTCATCGTGACTCCAAGTTGGACATTATTCTTTCATCATCTATTCTCTAACTATATTTTATTCAATGTCGATCTCAACTGAATTTACCAGTCGATATGTACTCCAACTGCTTCATCTCATGACTCAAATTGTCGTCGATATCTTTCTTATTGTTCTTTGACTAGGCAATGTCTCCATCAACCCTTCCCTTAAATACCTCTTCCATAGCTCAAAGTTAATCTTCTGACTAGTCGTCCAATTGACTACCTAGGCTCCAAATAGCAAATTTTCCTCTTGTATAGAGATGATCAACTCTCCTTTAGATGAATTTAGTGATTATCTCATACTATGAGCCTTAGTTCTATATTCCCCTGCATCATAGAGACAATTTTCAAACATTCTTCTAATTTATTATTCAACATTGTCTAAGGTAAAAAATATCTTATGTGTGATAATGAATATATTGGAAATTCTTATGATGTTGTTTCTCTAATTATTTAACGCATTTAATTGTAAAACAACATAATCATACATACTCATGTTCACATGCAATGCAATGGTGATTGCAACAATTAATTATTTTGAATTCATATAAAAGTTAAATCCATTAGTAAATAAAGTGACAAGTCATTGAATTGTAAAAGGGACCTACCTAAAATTTTAATAAGGAGTTCAACTTTAAAAAATTTCAAATAATTGTAATCACAAATTTTGGGTGCATGATCGATAGTACATAATACCCTAAATGTGACAAAAATAACGTGTAAATAATGGCATAAGAGGAATAGAGCATGAAAATAAACAAGTGCAAGAAAGCACGATAAAATTGTTAAATATAAAATGGGTAAAAGTGGAAAGCATTTACCAAATTCCATCCAAGAAATCAAATAACTTCAAGTCTCCTTAGATGTATAAGATAGTTGGATTTTCCATCTTCAAAAATAGATTTATCTGAAGGATAAATTGATTGAATCACTTCAACTAAAGTTAATTGAAAATGATAAGGAAATGGTAAGAATGAAAGCTAAGGACATGGTTGATGCAAGATATGATGCAAATGATCTAATTAAAACATTTGATGCTCCTTGTGCAAAAAAATGACCTACTATAACTAGGTGATGAAAATGGAAACATAATGTGATTACACATTCCTTAACTAGTCATGGGAAGGAATCAATGACATAGTGAATTGACAAGACTTGAAGATGAATCACAAGAAAAACCACAAAGTATACCAGTGGTAGTGCATGCAAATTTTAATTTGAAGGAAATATTAATGCATGGCATCATCAAGTATGGCATGGTCTTTTCAAGATCATTGTGATACTTTAGGAAGAACTACAATTCAAGAAAAATGATACGGTTTCAGATATGAAAAAGGACACAACTTTTATATTCAATATTACTCCAAATAAATTTAGTTTGTGAGTGGAGGATTTCTTCATGAAAATTTTAAGGCTCCTGAAAATATTGAAGAATATGAGATTGATAATAATACAATTGATGATAAAAATATTCAGAAAATTCCTTGTGTATGATAGCATGTGATAGACTTAGCCATATGGATGATAAAAAAAATTTATCTTCACCGCTTCATTGTGGGAAGGAAAATAAAAATTCATAAAAATATAGAAAGAATAAGAAGGATACAAATAAAACAATGCATCATGGATGGATAAGATCTTGTCCATGAAATCAACAATTTGATGAGTTTCATATGTATTACCATCATTTTTAGACATGGGTAAACAAACATTTAAATGGTAAAATTACAAAACAAAAAACTTTCAATCAATTTTTATAATTGATAATTTTTGGCATGATTATGTAACATTATAAATCAGTACCCCTTTGTACTTAAGGGGGGCGAGGGGTAGTACAAGAATTAAATACTAAATGAGATCAATTAAAAAGTTTAGTGGTCAACCAAAACCACCACATCCATTGATGAAATTGATTACATATAAACCAAAACCACTAGATACAACTATCAAATTTAACTAATGAAGAAGAATCCAAAATCTCAATCTTGGAGCCCTTCCATGTTCTTCTCACCTTGCACCTACTAGGTTGGGAGTATTATTGATGATACTCAAGATTCAATATTTAAAGTCCCATCAATCAAGATTTCAATCAAACAATTGGTCAACAACTAATAGACAAATTAATTAAGACAATTTCAACGTGGAATCTAAGATCCACTTCAAATCATCCCCAAACCATGAAATCATCATTTCGGAAATGAAACATATAAATGATATCCTTAACAAACAATTCAAATATTCATGGGATGTTCAACACCTAATTATGTCTTAATTCGGAGAGTGTTCGTCGATGTTATTTGTCCACCAAATTAGCATAAGGTTTCAACTTCTTTTTGAAGCATTATGGAATGTTTATACCTGGAATTTGTTTACTTTAAAAAATTCCATATTTGATTCTGATTTAAAAATCCAAATTACCAGTTTTTTAGGCATATCTTCCTTGAAGCTCAGTTCAAAATTTTCAAATTGAAGATGATGCAGGTTCTTATTACTTGACTAGTAAAATTATTAAGAATTTTTATTGAGTGGGTGGATTTTAGCCTATAAGTCATTATAAATGAGAAAGTCCTATATCACCTCTCGTATGAGTGGTCATAGTTATCATCTTTTGATTTGTGAGTGAGATTTAGATATAGAGGTGACTATGATTCATGTACTATATAATACCATCATTGATACGAAGATAAATGTTGAGAATGGATCACTTATTTTCCACAACTCTATGTCTCTTCTTCGCTTCATCTACATTTTAACATGGTTTTTGTTAGTACCCATAACTTCATTAATCCAAAATTAACCAAAATCACTGATTTATTTATATATCCAACACTATAATTTGATCTAGTGATTATAGATGAAGGTACATTTATCATCATTAATCCTCCTATGGAGGAGTAAGGATCTCATGGCTACAATAACTCAGAACAATGGCATTTGATTTTTAATATCATTTCATGAGAGTCTCCTCAAGAGGAAATACAATTGAACTCAAAGGTATTCCATGGAAACTCTCTAAAGTGATAATCTGTAATAGCATGCCAAATTTGCTAGAAAAGGGACACAATTGTGTAATTACACATTTTTGCTCATTGGATATTCAAGCATCTATATCATTTATTTCAGTCTATCTCTAAAGAGATATTGACAATCATTCCAAGTGTTTTGGAGATAAGCATAAATTTCTTCCACCTACTCAATATCATGATCGTGCTATACACTTGCAACTAGGAAGTGTACGTCGTAAAAATAGACTGTATAGGTACACATATGCAAAAAAGAGTTAGATTGAAAATATTATTAAAAATGTAATATGTAAGAATCATTCATGATATCCAAAGTGATATCTCTACACCAGTGATGGGGGTTCAAAAAAAGGAAGGTGCATGGAGTATGTGTCTAGATTATAGAGAGATTAACAAGATGACCATTAAAGTTAAGTTTCATATTCATGTCATTGATGAATAACTAAATGAATTAGATGGAGCAATTTTTTTAACTAAGTTGGATATCCATTATTCATATCATAAAATCAAAATGGGGAAAGAATACATTTTGAAAACAACCTTAAGAACACATGGAGGATTCTTACTCATTTTTTTATTTCATTCTGAAGGAATTGGGTTACGTTTTCTTTTTCTTTTTATCTTATTTTAGGAATTCGGTGCTTAATAGGAGTGATGATGTATCATCCTTTGTAGATCATGTGAATTTGATATGTAGAGAATAATTATAACTATAAGGAGAGAAGTAGCAAAGAAAATATTTAAAATTTTCATATTTTCACCCATTTATAGTTCATTAGATGAAATATTGATACCAAATAGGTAAGTGCAATAAGGTTAATGTAAAAATGTTTATGTTACAAAATAATTAAGTTTGGATATAATGATAATGATTTTGAATTTCTTAATGAGTTATAATTTGTTTTTATCATTTAACATATCATAGTTTCTTTAGTATGAATATATAAATGCACATGTAGGTGAGAAAAATAAAAATTAATCAACGATAAATTGGAAGCTAAGATTCCAAAGGACCCTAGAGAAATTGAATCAATAATGTGATGATTAGTAGAAGAATTACAATGTCTCGTGGAAGGATATGTTAAATGAAAATACAGATTGTATATCTAGATATCATTTTTAAAATTTGGGTGGAGGTAAAATAATTAATGGAGTTACAAGAAAGGAAGGGGAATCTATGGAAATGGAGAATAATTATGATTTGAAGGAAAGACTAAATATGTAGGATACTTATCATTGTTGGGAAATTATAAAATAAAGATATTGGAGAGAAAATTAATCTTCCAAGAAGATTTGTTGAGATACTTCGTTACAACACTTAAGAATGATCTTTTGCATGAATGTTTCTACAATGCTCAGTCATTATGTGCAAGCTTATGGATTTGCATTGTGTAGAAATTTAGATGTGACCGATGTGTTTCAGGTGGACCCTCTGCCCACCATTAGGATCATTCGAAGCTATGGCATAGTAGAAACGAAGAGGGAAGTAGAGTATATCTAAATATTTAAAAACTAGTTGTTAATTATAAAAACTAGCCATTATATAGATAAAAATGTTGACAAATAAGGTTGACAAATTGAATATTGAATAATATAATAAAATCAATCAATTCTTTTATTAAAAAGGAATATTTTGTTTAATTTTTATTTTTATTTTTAAAATTAGGTCGAGAAAAGTCAAAGGTTAAAAAGATTAAAAGAAGTAGAGAATGATGGAAAAGGTTACTCAATTGTTTATTAATTTAAATATAGTAGTTGAAAATATTATGTTAAGAACCCGTGTCAACCATCCTCTTTATTTTGTTAGTTTTTTTTTTTTCTGTTGGACGCATATGCTTTGTAATTTGTTATGTTAGTATGTTGTATTATCCCACATTCACGGGGAGTAATATTTGTTTAGATTAGACTTAGTATATAAGTGAGTGTTGAGGCCAATGAAGGTATCCAAGAGTTATTTGTATTGACCTTGCTCAGAAGAGGTTGCCCCCTCGAAGTGGTTGTGATCAATAAAATCTCTTATGTTATATGATATTTATGTTATATCATGCATTTTCATTTTTTATTGCAGGAGGTTCCTTACATCTGGTATGAGAGAACTTTCCTTAGGATAAGTGGGAAAATAATTTTTCTCTAATTTTTGGCAAAAAAAGGGAAAAATTGGGAGGTGGATTTAAAATCGATTTCTGAAACTTTGTGCACAAATTCAGAATAAACCAGTTGCAGATATGAATTCCTCATGTGAAAATATGTAGTTTCAAAAAAAAAATTATCTCATTTGGAGTTCCGAAAGTGGCGATATCGTTGATTTAAAATCAGTTATATTTCATAATTTTGGTGATGATTGTGGAAATTTCAGAGCCAAAGTCGTTTGATCAGGTGCCCATATTTATGTTTGGTCCACATAGACAAATCTTGAGTGGATGTTCTAGTTCCGCTATAATAGATATTCCGGGTAATATTGATCGGGTTATGCTCATTTTAAAAATTTTGTCTCAAAACTCTAGCTATATTTATGGCTTTAACTGTGGGAAGTGCTTGGGCATAACCCTAAAACTCATTCTGAGGAGTACCATAGGAACCCTGAATTAGATGGACATTACGAGGAACTTCCAAGAGAAAATGGACACGAACCCTACCTGATTGACTAGTTCCATATGTGAAGTAAACCAAGAGTTGTCATTTGTGGCAAAGTGATCAACATTTCTACCTAAGTTATGGAGTGAGGGGTACTTCCCCAATACCTAAGTCATTAGACAACATCGATGTTTGTGTGAATCCCTTAAACATTTGGGAAGATGAACATACCTAGGTTCCATATCAATTTCCAGTTGATAAAATACAAATTTTCAAAACCGCCACAAATCATTTCCACCGAACCTATAAAATAAAAAATAAAAAGAAATAAAAAAACCTAATTTTGGTCACATATTCTTTGATTTAGCTTGACTACATTTACCTTGAAAATTCACTGTAACCCCTATAATCCCATTCTGCATATTTCCTTCCTTAAGAAACCTATCCAAAATTCCACTTCCCAAAGCCCGAAATTTCAGAATTGTCTATTTTTAGGGTTTTCCATAACTTCTCTAATTCTACCCCAATCGCCTTCAAATTTTGCCATTTTGTTCGTTTTTCATTTCTAATTCCTTGTCCCTCTCTAACGAATTTTCCCATTCTTTCACCTGGCTTATGAAATTTTCATTTTCTGCTCCCTTGTCCCTCAGAAAGTGTCCAAAACCCAGTCAAACCCCAATTACCCACCCGATTTTTTTCCAACTCAAAATTTTCATTTTCTAAAACCCATTTTGTTTTTTGTTTTCTACCCATTTCCTTACAAAAAATATGCTTATAGTTGTCACCCACACATGATAAAATAAACAAATGGAAGAATAACTTGCATCCATCAAGACCAAACTCGAAGATCTGGATCAACAAATTCTCAGCCTCCATTTTCACCATTCACCCATGAGGAACCGACGACAACCTAAGTCTTTTACAGACATTGGGTTCTCTTCCTCTAGAAACTCTCATGTGCGAGAGATTTGCGATTGGAAGAGATTTTGTTCATTAATAATTAATTATCAACTACCTACTCATTGTAGTTGAATAGTCAATGTTTAAATTTATTAATTAGTTAATTAATAACTTATCATATCAAAGTTGTTTGTTGTTCAAATGAAATTCTATAGCATATCTCTTAGCCAAAGTACTTTGTGGAGTAAGCATTTGGAAATTTTATATTAATTAATAAATAAGTTATGATTAAATTTATATTATAAATGAGCCCGTGGAACCTGATCCGTTCCATTAAACTTAATTAATTTGTTTTTACCTATGATCATATAACCAAGATATGAAACTAATAATGAATTAATGGTTAATTAATACACAAGTGCTTAATAAATGGTAATTCATGGTTATTTGTTTTTTATGTGACCTTGTCTCCATAGGAGTTGATTGTGATTTAATGACTCTATGAGGATAAGAAGGTTGGAGGACATTTATTAGAGGATAAGGCATTAATGAAGGGAGAAGAGAGGGTTATGGGGAAAGAATGTGCATGTTTTGGGGGGTTTGGAAGAGGAGGAAAGAATTGAGCAGTTGATTGTGACTTAATGACTCTATGAGGATAAGAAGGTTGGAGGATATTTATTAGAGGATAAGGCATTAATGAAGGGAGAAGAGAGGGTTATGGGGAAAGAATGTGCATGTTTTGGGGGGTTTGGAAGAGGAGGAAAGAATTGAGCAAGAGTCTCTTGGATTTTCAAAGGGAAGGGGGATTTTATGGACTGGTTGGACCCTACTCATGTTTTGGGCTTGGGGTCCAAGAACTCAATTCTTGGAACTAGGAAGTGGCAGATTGGTTTAACTTTTTTCTGGTAGAAGGGAGATTGCAGATTGCAAAGAGAAATAGGTTGAAGGCACAACTCCTATCTTACAGGTATTTTGCTGCTATTTTAATCTTTTGTTTTATAATTATAAGTGAAAATTTGATAATTGATTATGCTGAAATTTGATTCATGCCTACAGATAAACCTTATTTGTATTAAAATTTATAATGCAAATTTGCCAGAATAGATTTATACAGAATTATATTTATATTGCAAATATTACATTTTTTTTTTGTATCTTTAGCTAAATAGAATCAAAGTTCAATTATAATTCAGGACAACAAATTATTAAATAGTCAATGTTTAAATTTATTATTTGCAATAATAATTCAACATACCGTTTTTTTTGTATGCTGAATGTAATTGCAAATATTACAAATTTTTTTTTTTATCCTTCTGCATGCACAGGCAGAGGGATATGCAACCCAATCAAAATGAGATGTTATGAATAAAAAATGTTGAATTATAAGGGGCAAAACAGTCGTGGAAAACCAAAACTACTTAGTGTATGCTCCAATCCTGGCCGTGAATCACTCTCTTGATCACAAGGTATATGCAACATCTATAAGCATCGCTCGCTGTGCAAACACAGAAAATGATGCAATGCGGCCTATCATATAGAAACGTTGTAGAAAGCTATTAGCTGAGTAATAATAAAATCCACTATAGTGCCCTGCCGAAGTTATGCCTCAGCCCCCCACTTAGAAGAAATTGAATGGAACTTCGGATACAGATCTTTATAGAAAGTATGAAGAAGGCATGCGCGAGACACAAAAAATGTCCTGTAACATAGGTCATTCTGAATTAACCTCCCTACTGCTTGGCTCCCCGCAGTAATCTTTTCGACACCAAGATAAGTTAAATTCAGCTCTGCTGGGAAACAACTACTTACTCGGTCTTGTTTACCTGTTAATTAGTTGTTCCAGTTTTAATTGTTGAAGAAAACCACTCCTGCGTTGGTAAACAATATATATATATATATATATATATATATATATATATATATATATATATATACAAACAACCAGAAAAAAAAATATAAATTGAATAAGGAGTGGACCTCCACTGGGATTTGCTATGATGGAGCTGAGCTCGCGCCAGCTCGAGCCTCGTGGTGGATCCATTCATGGAGCTGAACCGGTAGTTGTGGAGCGAAGCTGGAGTTGCAAAGCTCATCCAGTGTTGAGCTAAAAGAAATAAAGTCATTGAAGTGAAACGAGAGAAGCGGGCAGGTTTAGGGTTTTTGTTTATTTTCTTAGCTAGGGCCCCATCGGATGACCTGAACATGACGCGTGGCCTTCATGCGGCTATCGTCATCGAATAAGGTGTTAAACGCCCGACCTTGTGGATTAGGGTGTTCAGATGAGTAAAATTATATATGTAATATATTAAAAAAAATTAATAATCATAATAATAACTAAATAAATTTATATATATATTATTTAGTATATTGAATTGTTTAAGATTTTATTTATTAGATGGTTATTGATATAAAACTAAATTGTTTTAAATTATAAATTATAATTTTAGAATATATTTTAACTTTACATTTGTTAAATTAATGTAAGGTAAAGGTTTTAAATCTTAAGTGTTAAGATGAATATAACCTAATAAATAATGATAATATAATAAATAGGTTTATTTTAATTTGTTAAAAAATAGGTAACTAGTACCGAACATCAATGGAATGGAAAAATTTCCTTTACAAACCATTGTATTGTCTCCTTAAAACTAAATCAAATCTAAGGAAAATCAAGTAACATACATGTTTCATGCATGGAGTCACGGCAGGTGCAACCTTGATGGTAGGTATAGTCATTAGTACTCCTTAAATCGCAAGGACGACATGACACATACACTCGACCTGAGACAATTTCTTACCCATGACTCACNGGGGCAACCTTGATGGTAGGTATAGTCATTAGTACTCCTTAAATCGCAAGGACGACATGACACATACACTCGACCTGAGACAATTTCTTACCCATGACTCACAATGACGACTTCGATGTAGGGATGTAGTAGTGCCTTCGTACCCCTTCACTTTCAGGAATTTGCTTCGTTATCAGGTAAAGCTCGTTTACGGGCGAAGAAAGAAAAAAAGTTTCACTTAATCTGTAGGTATGAGTAGATGTTTAATAGTGACCTAGATAAAAGTTGAACCATGTACTAATGACGACTTATGCCATGATACAGGATCACTATTGCAAGTATGCGAGAAGGTCGAGGACAAGGTTGGGCAACTACGCCTGAGTTGAATGTGTCAGCACCGTCGTCGGAGACGGTTCTAATATTGTGCTCCCTTGAGGCAATAAATTAGACCCTCACGTGACATCAAAGAGGAAGTGCTACACCAGAGGTAAAGTTCGAGGCCCCGCCGTTGAGGGAGGGTGACCCTAAAATACCATTGAACCTATTGCAGAGACACCATCATCAGGACATCACGAGGGAGCTTCAGAAAATTAGGCTTCCAGAGTTTTCTGGTGCTCGCAAGGGCCTACGGGAATAGACATGGTTGGAAGGGATCACGAGGTGTTTAGCATTGCACGAATACACTTCCACATCAAAATCCAAGATAGCCATATTTTAGTTGAATGACAGTGCCTTAAACTAGTGGGGAAACCAAGAAAGGAAATTGTGCCTTACCCCAGATACAGTCCCATGGGAGATATTTGTGGACAAGTTCAGAGGGAAGTACCTGTCAACCTTCCACCAGGAACAATCAGTAGGATCCTTTCACACCTTGGTACAATGGATTCTATCGATGGAGGAGTATGAGGAAAGATTCATGGAACTGGTTAAGTATGTCCCCTACTTGGACATTGATCTACGCTAGACGGAGCGATTTGTGTACGGGATCAATCCTAGGATTCAGTCCCAAGTGCAAATGTGGAAACCCACTACAGTTGCCGAGGCAGTCGAATGTGTTCACTATACCAAATATATGTTGGGTGGGAAACCCTTCAGGACATTCAATACTCTGTAGTCAGAATTCGTAGGGAAGGCCCCTCTAACCTACCCTAGAGGAGGGTATGCGAGGCCACCTCCCTATCGAAATAGGTCTACTCCCAAAGTTGTGGCAGTATATAGATTAGTGGAAGCTAGTACAGTGTCCTAATATACTACAGGAACTTAGCAGAATACAGGGAATTATCGGATATCAGTTAGTAGGGTAAGGGGCTCCAAGGGAAGGAACCCCTCTCAAAGGTCACGGGGGCTTCACTTGTTGGCCAATATCCTATCACGTTAGTTCATATTGTGGGTTTTAAAATTATCAAAAATCGAACCAATATATTGCAGGTATTGGGGGGATGAGGGGTTTAAGGTGGGGGTGGGTAGGGTGGTTTATAAGGATTGAGGTATAAAAAGGGGTGGGGAGGAGGTTTTAAGTATTGGGAGGGGGTTTCAACAAAAATAGTTTGGGTCAATATCTCTCAAAATTAAGGGTATTCTTTAATATCCCGCGATCGCATGTGCTATGTGAGAGGTTCACTAAGTGAAGTCCCCGTGTCAAAGGTATCAATATTTCATCTCACATGCACAATTACAGGTTTCTTGCTGGGGGTGTGGGGGTACACACTATAAATGAGACTGTCCTAAGTTATGATCTGGTATAGTGCATAGAGAGGGAAAGGCCCTGATGAAAGGTGGAGGTAAGCATCAAATATTTACAGCTGTGAATAATAATCAAGTTGAACACCAATCCACAAGTGGTGGAATCATCAAGTAAAATCAATGATGTTAAAATCAGAATTTGTTTGATTCTATTGCTGCTGATAGTTTTATTTCTCCATATGAATTAGATAAATGTGTGTTGGAATCTTGCAAACACAACAATTTCAACTTAATCGAAATGGCTTCAGGGGTAAAAAAAGCAATAGGACCTAGTGTTAACTATTGTATGGTAGATCCCAAGGTGTGTGTTACACAAATCAAATCATTAGAGGAATTTTGGGGTCTAAAATGGGCCTCCTAAGGAAAATAATCAAATAATAATTAAAATAATAAAATAATAGTTAAAATAATAAAATAATATTGATTAATTTTGGAGGAAGAAAGAAAAAAACTACTTTTTGTGTTCGTATTTTCGACATATGTCCCTGTGTTTTTACTCAAATTTCAATCGAAAGAGCTTGTTGGATGCGGAATTTGATTCTGCATCCAACGAGTACCCACACTGCATACTTTTGACGGACCCCGCTACCCCAAAAACAAGAAATACCTGAAA
>LPNX010266629.1:135780-151025 GCA_001517045.1 Pseudotsuga menziesii
GGGTCCGTCAAAAGTATGCAGTGTGGGTACTCGTTGGATGCGGAATCAAATTCTGCATCCAACAAGCTCTCCCAATTGAAATTTGAGTAAAAACACAATGAGATATGTCGAAAATATGAACAAAAAAGTAGTTTTTTTTAATGACAAATATGTCAATTCAACCATTATGGTTGACTTATTTTATTGAAATTCTATTGGTTCTTGAATTCCAACTCACAAAAACTTATTTTGGCATGTTTTCTTATAAGGCCCATTTTAGACCCCAAATTTCCTCTAATGTGTATGTCACCACCCTTGGGACTCATGATCTTATCATAGGTATGAAGTGGATTGAGGAACACCGATCTTTCCTTGATTGTTACGAAAAGAAGGTCCTTTGTTTCGATGATAAACATAAGGCCATTAATATTCAGGGTATGAAACAGAAGGTGTCTCGACATTTCATCTCGACGATGAATGTCAAATGATGTATGAGGAAAGAATGTCAGTTATATATCATTTAAGCAATAAGTAATGAGAAGGGACATTCATTGAATCAATACCCAGTGTTAGTTGGACTCAGTGATGTATTTCCGAAGGATATTCCTGGGTTACCTCTTGATAGAGAACTTGATTTTACCATTGAGATTAAACCTGGTTCAGATCCAAAATCAAAGACACCTTAGAGGATGACAGCCACAGAACATGGACACTTGCAAATGTAGTTTAAAGAATTATTGGACCTAGGATTCATAAGGCCAATATTTCACCATGGGGTGCACCAGTAATCTTTGTAAAGAAGAAGGACAGTTCCTTGTTTCTTTTCATATATTACAGAGATTTGAACAGATCCATAGTAAAAAATAGGTACCCGATACCTTGAATCAATGACCTCTTCGATCAGATGAAAGGGGCGACGTTCTTTTCAAAGATCGACCTATGATAAAGTTACTAACAACTTAGTATCAAGGAAGTTGATATACCTAATACAACATTTCGAACTCGGTTTGTGAACTGCGAGTTCTTAGTGGTACCCTTTTGCTTGACTAATGTGCCGGCTATTTTCATGAGCCTCATGAATATTGTGTTTAGAAAATACTTAGATCGGTTTGTGCAAGTCTTCTTGGATGATATCCTTATCTAATCTAGGAATGAAAGAGTGCATGATGAACACTTGCAAATAGTGTTGTCATGATTAATAGACCACAATTTGTGCAGTAATTTATCCAAGTGTTATTTCTATCAAAAGGAGATCCATTATCTAGGGCATATCATTTCTGGCAAGGAGATTCCTGTTTACCCAGAAAAGGTGAAGGCCATAATGGATTGGCTCGTGCCAAGGAATGCACAGGAAGTAAGTAAATTCATGGGCTTAGCAGGATATTATAGAAGGTTTGTGGAAGGATTCTAAAAAATAAAGAAACCCATAACTACCTTTCAGCGCAATGGTATCAGATATAAATGGATCAAAGAATACGATGTGGCATTCACTAAACTGAAGTAATTATTGACGAGTGGACCAATTCTACGGGTTCTAGATCTGTAGAAGGACTTCAAGTCTACATAGATGACTCAAGGCATGGTTTTGGTGTTGTGTTAATGCAAGAAGGCAAGGTAATAGCTTATGCATCAAGAAAGTTAAAACCTCATGAAAAGAATTACCCTACCCATGATTTAGAATTAGCAACAGTGATGTTAGCCATAAATATTTGGAGACATTACCTTTTTGGGTGAAGGTTTGAGCTCAAATAAGATCACCAAAGCCTGAGGTACCTCTTCACTCAAAGAGACCTAAATGCCAGGAAGAGGCGATGGAGTAAATTTAAGAGTGAGTACGATTTTTGGATTTCATACATCAAAAAGAAGGAGAATGTAGTAGCTGATGCCTTAAGCAGAAAACCAAGGATTTTCTCTCTCATACCTTTAAAGGTAGATTTAAACGAGAGAGTATTAAGGAAAGTAGTCAGATATAGTTGGTACCTAAAGGTTGTGTCGGTACTCAAAAATGGAAGGCAGGTGGAACCTAGGTTTGAATGGTATGAGCTGGAAGGTGATTGGTTGTTGCGATATAAAGGGAGAATGTATATCCTTGAAGAAGGTGGTATTAGAGAAACTATAGTTAAGGAATCCCACATATATGTCTATTGTGCACATCCTGGATTAAAGAATATGTATGTAGATATGAAAGAAATATTCTTTTGGGAAGGAATGAAGCGAGACATGGTCAAATTTGTAGCTAGGTTCCTAGAGTGTCAGTAGGTTAAAGTTGATCATCATGACCCAGCAGGAGTGTTGCAACCACAATATGGCATTCCCATGACAAAGTGGGAGGCTATTTCGATGGAATTTGTGGTAGGATTGCCTCCTACCTCCCATAGGATTGATCCCATTATGTTCGTTGTTCATAAATTGGCCAAGTCTGCTCACTTTATTCCTGTGAAGGAGACCTATGATGTTGCGGATGTTACCTGGGTGTTCGTAAGTGAAATTGTTCATCTTCATGGGTTTCCCAAGAACATTATCTTGGATAGGGATGATCAGTTCATGTCCAAAATTTGGACAAGTTTGCAGTCATATTTAGGAGCTTAGTTGAATTTAAGCGCAACTTACCATCCAGAAACAAATTTACAGATAGAAAGAGTGAATCAGGTGATGGAGGACATGCTTAAGATGTATGTTATGCATCAACAGGCCCATTGGGAAAATAATTTACCCTTAGTGGATTTTTCTTACAACAATAGTTACCATAGCTCAACTGGTATGCCACCTTCTCAAGCCTCCTATGGAAGACCATCCAGAACACCATTGAGTTGGGAAAAGTTAGAGGAAAGAGTTATTGTGGGACTTGAGTTGATTCAGGAGATGGAAAAAAAGGTGATTCAAATTAGACAATGGTTAAAGGAAGCTTAGTATCGGCAAAAGAGTTATGTCAATGCACATAGGGTTGACATAAACTATAATGCGAGAGATGCAGTTTTCATACGAATCAAGCCTAATAATAAAACCATCGGGTTTGGGAAGGAGACAAACTTTTCAGCCCAATTCATAGGACCCTTTGAAATTCTAGAGAAAGTTGGACTCGTCACGTGTTGTCTTGCGATGGCACCACATTTGCATAAAACTCATAATTTATTTCATGTATCTATTTTACAACATTATATAATAGATGAGTCTCATAAACTAAATTGGAAGGAGTTGTAGGTTTCCAATGATCGGGTCGAACCATTATGTATATTGGACTATAGGGATAGACATCTCAAACACCATTTGGTGGACCAGGTTAAGGTCTAGTGGGACAAGTATGGCCCAGGTTCTGCTACCTAGGAGGACGTAGAGGACATGTGTAGTGATTTTCCCACACTATTTTGATTAAAACTTCGGGAGAAAGTTCCCTGAATGGTGGGTGTATGCAATGCCCTATTTTGACCTTATTTCTTGAACTATCACTACATGTTGTATTTTCTTACTATTTTAGAACCTTGTCATTTGATGACACTATGGACATATGAATTTATTATTTTGTGAAAATTATATATATGTGTGTGAAGTTAATATTATGAATTATGACCCTGTTTTAATTACATCTCTAGCATGAAAATTTAATACATAATGGTACGTGGATACTGATTTAAGTTATGTTTAGGTAAATTATTATGATTCCATATGCATGGTGCAAATGATTATATTGTTTTTGTTAATATTAACAGATCATGTATGTACATGTCGACGATTGCATGACATTTTGTTATGAGACTAACAGACAGGTTTAAAAGAGATAAGGGATAGTTGATCCCTTCCAAGTGGAAGTACCTCGTAGATATTATTTCCAAAAGATATGGTATGAGAATAAATTGTTATTCTTATATGTGATTATTTATATTATCATGAATTGTGGGATGGTGTGGGGTTTCAGGAAACTCAACCGCCCAAATTAGTTATTCGATGACAAAACCCAAGTACGACAGTCGCAACACAGTCACTATGTTGAGGTAGACATAATCCCTTGTTCCATTATGGGGGTAGAGGCATTACCCACCATTTATCCCCGAAACCTGAATTCATGGGAGGGATGTGCTACAGTACGCTCCCCAAGGTGTGTGATGATGACTAGTGGGAGCCTGTTGGGGAAGCTCGGTTGATGGAATCAACACTTCCACTTATAGGTTCTAACTGGATTTAGGTCATGTAGTTGACGCTCCACGATAATCCAGCAGAGGAAGGAGAGGTAATGATTAGACATTGCTAACGTGTGTTAAAGTATGCCTTGGTAAATAGTAACTTGTGTGATTATGTGTGATGTGTTGTGAGTGCTACTTGTATACATACACGAGGTATGCAAGCATTAGCTACGCTTGCATAGATCGTCTACATATGTTGTATGAATGATCTAAAACACTGTCAAAACATGACATGGACACATAGGTTGTGAATGGTTACATTAGAAATAATATTTCCTATCTTAGTTATGAAATGAAAGGTTAAATAATTATGATTAGTATTAAATATTTATCATGGTCGATAAAGGTGAAATAATATTTTTGATGATTAATGATTTTAGTAATATTATTGTTAACTTAACTGTGGATTGAAATGTTGGGTTACTGAATTTGCTAAATACGTATTAACGATTTTAATTGGTTCATTAATAATAATGGTGTAATAAGATTGATTAGTGCTAATAAGATTATTATTAATTGTGTATTAAGAATGTTAATTAGTCTTGATATGGTTGATTAGTGGTAATGATATTGTTATTAACTTGATTAATGCATATTAATTAAATATTAAATTGTAATTAAGGTTAATTTTGGATATAGCACTAGATAAGTTAAAATGACATTTGTGATTGGAAGAGATTTTGTTCATTAATAATTAATTATCAACTACCTACTAATTGCAATTGAATAGTCAATGTTGAAATTTATTAATTACTTAATTAATAACTTATTATATCAAAGTTGTTGTTGAAATGAAATTGTATGGCATGTCTCTCACCAAAGTTCTGTTGGAGTAAGATTTTGGAAATTGTATATTAATTAATAAATAAGGTATGATTAAATTGATATTATAAATGAGGCCTTGGAACCTCATCCAATAAAGGTAATTAATTTGTTTTTACGTATGATCGTATAACCAAGATATGAAACTAGTAATGAATTAATGGTTATTTAATACACAACTCATTAATAAATGGTAATTCATGGTTATTTGTTTTGGATGTTGCCTTGTCTCGAGTAGGAGTTGATGTGACATAGTGAATAAGGAGGTTGGGGGACATTTATTAGGGGATAAGGTAGTAATGAAGGGAGAAGATTCGGTGAAGAGTAGGTTATAGAGGGAGAATGTGTAGGTTTTGGGGGGGATCTGGAAGAGGAAAGAATTGATCAAGAGTCAGTTGGATTTTCAAAGGGAAGGGGGGTTTTATCGGCTGGTTGGACCGTACTCAAGTTTTGGTCTTGGGGGTCCAAGAACTGAGTGAACCTAAAGCTAGGAATTCAGTGATACTTTCTTGGTTGGAAGGGTGTCATATTGGTTTAGCTGGTTGAGTTTTCTAGTAAAAGGGAGATTGCAGATTGCAAGGAAAAAGAGATTGAAGGGACAACTCCTATCTTATAGGTATTTTTCTACTATTTTAATCTTCTGTTTGATAATTATAAGTGAAAATTGATAGTTGATTATGTTGAAATTTGATTCATACATGCACTACACTGTTAGTAGTAAACCTTGTTGGTATTAAAATTTATAATGCAAATTTGTTCGAATAGAATTGTACAAAATTATACTACAAATGTTACATTCTTTTTTTGGCATCTTTAATTAAATGAAACTAAGAGGAAATTTAAAAAAAAAAAGCAAAAAAGAGTTAGTACAACAAGTTTATAGCCTAGAAAATTATAGCAAAACCAAGTTCACATGCATTATATTAAATTGGTATTAACCAGAATTACTAAGGACTCAATCAGGTCCCCTACAGTAAGACTTGTTGAAAAGTTTTGTTAATGAGGAATCTAAAGTACCAATTGGTGATGATGGATTTAGTAAGGTGCACTCTTTTTTAATTAATATGCTGTGGGTGAGAGATTCGAACACCTATAGTAATCAGATTTTTTAGGACAATGTTACACATATTTCTCATCATCATCATATATTGAGAACCAAATATCAGAAATTGCCTCCAATCCCCAAGTTATGAAGTTGAATTTGGACCTAGATCAGTGATTTCATTCTTTTTTCCACCACCACACATTCCTTGTGGACAAAGTGTGTTACTCCAATTCATAATGCCTATTTTACAAGAACAAAAAATGGTGCCAACACCACCTGCCTTTATACAATGAGCGGTGCACTATGGGTAATGCTCTGTCTTAGTTGACAAAGAACGGTGCTCTATTTTTAAAGCTAAAAAGAGAAGTTTCATGAAGCTTCTCGAACCTTAGATTCGTGGAGACCTCATCCGTAGACTTTTGCACCACCTGGAATCGAGATCTTGCCTTGTAGGATCTCCCCTCACTTCATCCATAATAATCTCAACCATACCTATCCTCCCATAACTATAAATCTTGTCTCTTCCCACATGGGTAAGGGGAGGAAGGTTATGCTACAACATCAAAAATATGGCCAAATCTAGCCAAGGAGAGTGAGCACTAAGTGGACAAGTTTGAAGCTTTGGAGGAAAGATCTTGCTTGAGAAGACACTTCTCAACACTAAGGCTCTTGGTTGTAATTTCTCTCTCTTATTTTATTAATGCAATTAAATTCTCTTTCCCATGAATCATATTGTGTACTGATCACTTGTTTCATTGTTGAATTTCTTAGTCATCAACATAGGATTATAGATTGTACAAGTGGTGCTTTGATCTTGTATGCTTTTGTTGTGTGTTTCTTGCAGGTGAATCTATGGAGATACAACATTCCAAAATACTATTACATTACATTATATGATAGTTCAAAGATCCCATTCAAAACATCTATCAATGTTAGGGGAAGTTCTTCTCATTTTTGTTACTCGTTTGTTCTAGCTTAGAGTATTTTGGGCTAGGGAAACAACTTCTGTCCACAGAAGGTGAGTATTTCCAACGACAAATATTATCACCGCACTGGGTATCTACTAGTAGGTCTAGATCGAGATCTCCTCAGAAATAGGTACCAGCATAAGATTAGTCCTCAATCATGAGGAGTTGATCGTCTAACCATCAGAAGAACGTGGTTCTGTACTTTATTGTGGAGCCTCTGCTACCTTGGAGGGCCATGATTTCCACCCAACGTAGCATACAAGGGTCATATCCCAGCTTGTGTGATGAGTGAAGGAATCCTATAGGTGTTTCCTTTTCCTTGGTGTCCTCATATCCCAACTTGGGAATGACCTCTTAGAATAAAGAGTATTTACTCGATATAATTCCTATGGTTGAGTGGAAAATTAATCTTACTTAACCAATTGCTTGGATATTGTTTGTTAAATATAAGTATTCTCTTTTGTATTTAGTGTGCAATGATTTTATTTATATTCCTGTGATATTTATTCCTATAATTCATGTTGTGTGTGTGGACTGAATTATTTCCACAATGTTTTCATTTACATATATCCACATGCATTTCGCATGCTACAAATTTGAAATCATTTTTATGGAGTGAAATTTTGATGCCTAAATTTAGTTAATGTCCCTTCTGCTAATCATGATGGGTGAAGTGGATGTTACATTGCAACACCCATAGAATATTTCCTATCCTTCCATCTTTTCATATCTATTGAACTTTACCTTCTTTGACAATATTGGTTAGTGAATCATATACTATAATGACATCAACACCATCATATTTCTCATATTCATAGAAAAATTCTATGTGCGGTTCCATATTATATGATGCACTAGATTCAATCAACCAAGTTTCCAGATCCAACCGTGCACTTGTTGAGGCCAAATACACATCTCGTTTATATTTATTTGAAGGGTAATTACTTTTAGGCAACTACGCTTCCTTAGATACTTTGTTTTCATTGAATCCTGCTAAGTTACAGTATCACTTATAAATCCCAAATTTATCGCATTTCCAACATTTTCTCATCATCATTCTAGGGGATTTAGATCTGTTCTTATATCTATCCCTAGACTTTCCTTTCCTATCAGATATTTTACCTTTTACTCTATCTATAGGTTGACCTCTTACCATCATGGAATTTTGGTTCGACTATTATATGTTCTTCATCCTGATATCTTCAAGAAACATAGATGCTACCACTTCACCGATATTTAATGTATTATTATTGCTTCCAATATCCACAATGAGGTTATCCCATGAGTTTTGCAAAGAACACAATAGATTGATACATTTCTCCTCCTCTGTCATTTTGATATCCACATATTAAAACTAAGTAACAACATTGTTGAATGCATTTAGGTGCTCTATTACTCAATCACCCTTAATCATCCTCATAATATATAGCTTCTTTGGAAGAATCAACTTGTTATCCAAATATTGTGACTGGAGCAAGTTCCAAACTATTCTCACATTTTCTTTGTAGTATCTTCTCCTGATACATTCTAAAATATAGATCCTCATGCTAATCAAAGTTTTACTGTACTCCTTTCTTTCCTATCAATTTTCTTCCAATCTTTTGATGACATACCTATTGGATTTTTCCTAAGGATGAGAGAGACCCAATGCTCTCGATCTACAAGAATATCCTCCATTTTAAGATTCAAACTTTTCAATTTCTATCAATGAATTGTTGGCTATCTATCTAAGAATCAATGTTCTATAACTCCCACTAAAACTAGGTATTCCCTATATCCAGGATCAAACTAGAAGACCATGAGCAACAAAGGAGTCCCCTTGAATCCAAATATAGCTCTGATACCATACAATTTTTTTTGATACCAATTACATTTATATTCTAACAATTAGATATAACAAAATTTAACAATGGCACAAACACAATTGCATACATACAAAACAATTTGTCCTAGAAAACCTTTTATAGGTAAAAACTGTTAGAATTTGAATGCCATTTAGATCTTCAGGCAAAGAGTTTTGATTATGTTGCAGCAATTGAATGGAGAATGAAATTACAAATCCCCCAAGACAAAACACACAGGAAATGGACAAGTATTGCTCAGAAATTTACAGTATATTCATCATTATAATATTCAGTGTACAATAGATTACAAATAGGTAGAATTCGAATGCATGAGTAGTGAATTAAAATCCTACAAGTGGATAAGACTGTATCTAACTGAATATCTAACTCAAGGTCTCCCAATCAATATCAGAGTCCAAATAGACAACTCCCCAATAACCAATAGCTCCAACATGCAATAACAACTAGTTAACTCAATGCAACTGAGAGTGAGGTAGGTAAGAAAAGCGCTCCTCCCCATGCAACCATGCATTATCCATGCATTAGTAGTACTAGCCTAACTGATAGTGAAGTAAATAATTGTAACTGAGGGCTAACTAAGACTAACTAGTGCTAACACCAACTGACTGAAGTAGGTTGGTGTCGAGACTCCCATTGGCTCCTGAAATGTAGCGATTGGTCTAGGAGGCACCCCCAATGATTCATGCACATGTATTAAGTGGACGTTAACCTCTAACATTGTCCCCAATACTTCAATGATTGGTACATGTTGACCCAATTGTACTAGTGGACCCATTTAATTAATTTAGGTTCCTAAGTTAGGCTAATTAATCTAATAGAAAGTATGAACAAGGGGGGATTAATAATCCTAACACGCCCCCCTGAATCCTAACTTGGACAACTTGTGGGCCCAAGTAACGAGACCACAGGCCACCCAATATACAATCTAAGAGACATAATACAAATGAGGTAGGAAAACCTCTTGGGAAAATCCCCCTCAAGATTGGAACTGATGATGAAGACTTAATTCCCAAAAGAGACCCGAGAAAGGCAAATCTCTTTTCAGTAAAAGACTCGGTAAAAATATCTACAATCTGATTCTCTTTCAGATAGTAGTGCACTGTGATGGTTCTGTCATGCACCAGTTCCCAAATGTAGTGCATGTGAACTTCTATGTGCTTTGTCCTCTACTTCTGAACATTATCACTAGAGATATTAATTGTACTCTGGTTGTCACAATAAATATCTACTGTAGGTGAAGTCTGAATCCCAAACTCTGTCAATATGCCATGCATCCAAATTGCTTGAATAGTTTCATTCACAGTTCCCCGATACTTTGCTTCTGCTGAAGGAAGTGTAAGTGTTGCATGCTTCTTATTGGACCAACAAATTGGTCCAGATCCAATCATGAATACAAAACCCGAGGTGGATTTCCGATCATTTCCATCTCCTACCCAATCTAAGTCTATAAAGCCTGTGAGATCTAGTTGTGCTACAACAGTATAGTGGATCCCATAATCAATAGTACCCTACACATAGTGCAATATACTCCTTGTTTCCTTCCAGTTTAGCTCATGTGGCTCCTGCATATATCTGGCAGCAGCACTCACAGCATAGGATATGTCTAGTCTCGAATGAGTGAGATATAGAAGACTTCCAATGAGTTGTCTGTAGAGATTGTTGTCTACCAAAGGTGTGGAACCAACTTGTTCAATCCTAATGCCTGATAATAAAGGGTAGGGGGCTACCTTGCAATCCTCCATGTGGAACCTCTTAAGCATGTCTGATGAATACATGGACTATGATATCATGATTCTCGAAGTATTTTGACTTACTTCGAGACCAATGAACTGTATTAATAGTCCTAATTCAGTCATAGAAAATGCTTTATTAAGAGCAGACTTGATGCTATTCAATCCAGCAGCAGAGTTTCTAGTAATGAGAAATTCATCCACATACAATACAACTAGAAGCAAGAACCCCTCCATCTTCTTCATGTAAACATTGCAATCAAATTTTCACGTTTCAAACTTCTGAGAGATGAGGAAAGAATCCATCTTGGAGTACCGTGCCTTTGGGGATTGTTTGATCCCATACATTGATTTCCTTAGTATGCTGACTAAGGAAGGATCATCAATAAACCCCTCAGGTTGTTTCATATAGATCTCCTCCTCCAAATCTCCATGGAGGAAGGAAATCTTCACATCCATGTGGTGTACTTCCCATCTCTTGCAAGAAGCAATGGCCAATACCATCCTGATGGAGTCTATTATAGCTACTGGAGCGAATGTATCATTGTAGTCCAAGCCTTGGACCTGAGAATACCCCTTTTCCACCAACCGAGCCTTGTACTTGGTTGTGGTCCCATCAGCAGCTATTTTGGTTTTGTAGATCTATTTGCACTGTACCAGCTTCCTTCCTGAAGGTAAGGGGACACGTTTCCAGGTCTGGGTTTTACGTAGTGAATCAAACTCCTCATCCATGGTTGCCTGCCATCTAGGATCATGGAAATCCTCCTTCAAGGATTGAGGATCTGACCCAAGCATCATGAAACAACTTTCAACAAGAAGAGGATCTGTGTGAGACAGTGTTGTCCTCTCCTTCTGATACTGGGACCTCATTCTTCTTTTGTCATCTGGATCCACAGCACCATCTCCAGCTGCTTCTATGAGTTGCTTGGCCCATTTAGGTTGCTAAAATGAGGTAGATGTTGGATCTGGATCTAGATCCCTTTGATTTGTAAGCTCAATGTCTGGATCAAACTGGGATGACTCCTCTTCTGAATTTGAATCAGAAATGTTAGGATTTAAAACTGAAACTGCAATAGGAAGTGAAGGAATGTTTATGGCTCCATCAGCTTTGAATGGAAGTTGTGATGATGTTAAAACTGAGAATGGAATGAAGTGAGAGAAATATTATTCCTTTGAGGCATGATCAGAAATCCCTTTCACTATAATATCCCCATTTGAGATATTGGTGATCTCTACTGATTCAGGTCCAAACAATACTTGCTTTGGAAAGCCAGTATGGGTCATCTGATAAACAAATAACAGGTTAGCTGCAAGTGAGGGAACATATAGGACATCTCTAAACACACCATGCTTCGCTCTGATGGTGCCCTTCCCTGCTGCTGGGATTTGGGAATAATCTCCCATGTGAATGGTGGGCCCTTCTTTGACAGTGAGAGAGGAGAATAGATCCTTGGAGGAAACCATGTGGTTGGAGGCTCCAAAATCAATCAAATAGGCTGTAGACCAAGGTAGTCCTACTTTCAAAGCATGACATCTTTCATGTCCATTATCAGACTGTTTTTCCCTTTGAGTGTTATGCTTCTAGAGAAGAGCAGACATTTCATCAAGTTCCTTCTTCATACAATGATATTCAAGGTGATACCCTTTTTCATAGTAGGGACACAATGTTTTCCCAAATTTCTTCTTCTTAGAGCCGGAGGCCCTTTAGGAAGCTTGCTGATTTTGTTTAGATTTTGAAACAACTTCCTTTAGCTCCTTCCTATTTGATTTCCCCTTTGCTTGCGCTTTGGAAGAGTCATTAATCAAAAGAGCTTGATCTTTGGTAGTCTGAATGACTCCCATTTGAATCAATTTGTTTTGTTCCTTGATTAAGGACTTAGAGAATGAATCTAGAGAAGGTAGTTTCCAATCATAAAAGCTTTCCTGCTTGGAATGAAACATAGAGACATAGACAGAGTACTCAGGACCTAGTTTCCTGAGTATTGAAAGGACATTTTTCTCATCCTTCCGCTCTATCCCACACTGTCTGCATTGTAGCACTAGAGACTTGAATTTGGAGAAGAATTTCTCAATAGTCTCGAAACTATTGGGATGTAAAAATACCAACTCATTCTCCAGAATGTGTCCTCGAAGCTCATCTTGTTTGTTAAACAAGCTATCAAGCTTCTCTTAGGATTCTATGGGAGTCCTCAATCCTTCTAGATGGAAGAGGAGATCTCTGGACATATAAGTACATAAGTACATGAATGCTTCATCACAACGGCTTAGGAACTTGTTTCGCTCTACCAGCTGATGAGGTTCAGCCTCCCATCCATGTGTAATCCTGTGGTACCCATGCTTGTGCAAGGCCGGCTGCATATCAATCCTCCAATCAAGGTAATTGGAAGTTGTGAGGATCCGTGGCTCAGGAGTTTCAGAACTCATAATTGCTCTGGAAGGGAGACTACAAATACTTCTTTCAAGCTACATAGCACTAGTCAATTTCACTGAAAATAACACTAAAACATAAGAACTGTTAGAATCATGTTTTTCCTCCATACATGAACATTTT
Organism: Pseudotsuga menziesii; assembly: GCA_001517045.1. Lineage (NCBI taxonomy): Eukaryota > Viridiplantae > Streptophyta > Pinopsida > Pinales > Pinaceae > Pseudotsuga > Pseudotsuga menziesii. The sequence goes on from LPNX010266629.1 coordinate 148,919, forward strand.
TTTAGGGTCTGTCACGCCCTCTCCACTGCTCTGAATGAATCCAGAGATAGCAAATTTTCATATGGGACTTCTGTGGAAACCCAGTTGCTTTTGATGTTTGATGAGGAGAAACAAGCATGAAACCTACCTGAGAAGGCTCTAATACCATGTTATAATTTGAATTCCATTTAGATCTCTAGGAAGAGAGTTCTGATTATGTTGCAACAATTGAATGGAGAATGAAAATACAAATCCAGCAAGACAAACCACACAGGAAATGGACAAGTATTGCTCAAGAATTTATGATATATTCATCATTATAATATCCAGTGTAAAATAGATTACAAATAGGTAGAATTCAAATGCATGAGTAATGACCTCAAATCCTCCAAGTGGATAAGACTCTATCTAACTGAATCTCTAACTTCAAGGTCTCACAATCAATATCGGAGTCCAAATAGACAACTCCCCGATGACCAATAACTCCAACATGCAGTAACAACTAGTTAACTTAGTGCAACTTAGAGTGAGGTAGGTAAGAAAAGCGCTCCTCCCCATGAAACCATGCATTATGATCTATGCATTAGTAGTGCTAGCCTAATTGATTGTGAAGTAGCTGATTGTAACTGAAGGCTAACTAAAACTAAGTAGTGCTAACACCAACTGACTGAAGTAGGTTGGTGCCAGGACTCCCAGTGGCTCCTAAAATGTAGGGATTTGGTCTAGGAGGCGCCCCCACTTATGCATGCACATGCAGTAAGTGGCAGTTAACCTCTAGCATTTTCCCCCACACTTCAATGACTGGTACATGTGGCCCCATTGGGCCATGTGGACCCAATTGCACTAGTGGACCCATTTAATTATTTTAGGCTCCTAAGTTAGGCTAATTAATCTAATATAAAGTATGAACAAGGGACGATTAATAATCCTAACAAAAATCAACAAAGCAGTGGAATTTACTACTCATTTATTAACAACACTCTTAACCAGTGTTTACAACAACGATTTACAAGATAACAACATCTCAAGCATGAATTCACTACACTTTACTTCTCAATTCATACAAGCTCTCTCATGAGTGATACTTATCCTTCCATATTATATCATACTCATACATGGAATACTTTGATTCATTAGAGTCAAATTAGTTACAACTAATTGTTGTATTAATGTAAATCCATAACTTCCTAACAACTTTCAATTATTTTGTTACAACCGACTTGACTGAATAAACCTTGGTCGACCCCTAGTCAAGTTTCTCCTCCTCCAAGTGCCCAGTGAATTCCTTCCCACTTTAATATGATCATCGACTTACCATTGACCAAACATGGCCATTTACCAATACACTATTGACTTCGACCATCAATTTACATGAAAATATTCTATTCCCAATGGTATTACCAACTTGTTTCATATAATTATGTCACCACTCAATTCCTTGAGTTAATATTAAGGTTAATTATTGTTGGAGCCAACCCAATATGCATACTATCTTATCAAAGAGTATGATGGTTCATTTACTCAATAAAAAATAGAATTCATCAAAATGGCCTACAACCATAAATTATGAGAGTAATTCTAATTGTTTTGTGTATGTTTAGTTTAAATTGGTTCAAGATTGCCTTCAATCAATCTTCAAGAATTTTGTAATTGAATGAACACTTTATCAATAATTTAATATTCCCTATCTTGCAAGGATTATGATTTAAGCATTTAATAACTTATACATAATTTATTTATAGGGGTCATATTGGTCTCGCATTCAAATCATTGTTTAATACCAAAAATTATGAATTTCATTCCCAAATATTTCCAACCATAAATCTAACTAATATATAATTATTAGAGAAATATTTTTTTTCTTATCGAGGGATTTCATCAAACACTTATGTGCAGGAAAATTTACACAAAAAAACCAAAAGACCATAATGTGGGGCATTCCTTATATCAAGGAAAAATAAAAAAAATATTTATAGGAAACCCCAATCTATTGAAAATTTTCCTAAAATTACCCACATCACAAAATAAATATCCAAAATGTTTATATTCAAACCCAAAATGGGGGTGATAGATCCAAATGGCATGGATACCTCCTTATGAAACCACTCACAGAAAAAGGATATATATA
>LPNX010266629.1:151135-174551 GCA_001517045.1 Pseudotsuga menziesii
ATTTTAACAAAAACATGACATGTCCACCACAAGTTATAGCCATTAATAAAGAAAACAACTTACATGCAAGTGTCTAAGAACACCAACGGTAACCTTTAGGTTATCATGCGAGTAGAATATTAAAATGCCAACAGATAGATTCCTGACCATCATGAATCATAAAAAACATTATATTAATACTTTCCAAGATGTTCCATCCATTAAGCTACCATGCTACAACTATCCTTTGAACCATAAATTACAATATAAAGGAATGCAATTCATTTGGCAACTTTATAAAGGGATTTCTCAACAATTTCATCAACCATTAGTTATTTTCAAAGGATTTACTATTCATATATCATAAAACCACTCATTTAGAGGGTTTGCAAACACTTGGGAAACATGATCTTAACTCCTATTACAAAATACAAACATTACCAATTTCCTTACAATTAAAAGGAGAATACCAATTCAATATCAATGGAGTCAATTAACTACATTTTACCTCCCTTTTCATGTGAGATTTTGACTTCCAACAAGGAAATTCCCTCCACATATTTGACATAGTAGTCTTCTTTATGTTTACACTTTCTTTCCCATACCCCTATTGAATCAAAATAAAAAACAAATTACTTCCAAATAACCATATGTTAGTTCCACAATTATATATAGTAAAATTGACATTTCTACGTAAAAATCCACATCACAACTACATGAACAATAACATGGAAATTTCAAAAAGCATTTGATACCTCAATGGATAGAGGATTCATTGATGAATCTATCGGTATAAACTCTGCTCAGTTATGTGACATGAATGGCAAGGTTTATACCCATGGAAAACATAGAGAAATATTGATTTTCCTATAAGAGGGCTAATTCTCTGTTTTTTAGGCCCTTGATTGAGGTATGTAGCTTGATCGAGGTATTCAAATCCGTCGACCAAGGTTTTAACAGTAGCTCGATCGAGGGTTTATTAAACCCTTGATCGAGGGTCTAATAAAACCTTGATCGAGCTACTATTTAAGAAAAAATTGATCGAGCATTTGTTAAAACCCCGATTGAGCATTTGTTAAACCTCGGTAAAGGGTTTAAGACAACCTCGATCGATCGTTTCTTAAACCCTCGATTGAGGTGTTAAGACCTTGATAGAGGGTTTAAAAATTGCTCGATCGAGGTACAATTTTGTGTTTTTGCCAAAAGCGCCTTGCCAAAATGTGTAACCCAACTCCATGGATGCACCCCATAGTCAATAATCATGTCATCATCATGTTACACAACTATTTACTTAATAATTAGGAGTACATAAATTCATCCTCAAAAAAATTTTCACATGTCACAAGTATAGATATCCACCCTATCTATATAAATAAAACCCATGAGCACATCAATAAATCTATTGTTAACCTCGTTATTTTATGTCAAATGTAACTAGGTGAGGAAGGGAATTACAACCAAAGTGCTTGGTAGAGTTGTCAAAAAAATAGTTTCAACAAAAAATTTGCTAGGGATAATTCTTGGCAGGTTTGAGTGGATGAAGTATGTAATAGGAGAGTTGAAAAACTAACAAGGAGATACTACTTTGTGATTTGCAATATGATTCCAAAGAGAACCAAATGATTCAATTGGAAAAAGGATGGGGCTAGTAGAAATGAGGTTAGGGAAGAAGTGAAAATGATATTTTCATGCTTGGATACCTTAGAAAGATATTAGTGGAAAAGAAATCTAGTGAAAATTTTGCATGTGACAATGATGAGGAATGAGATTAGGTTTTTTCTAAAGAGGCACAACAAATTAATTTTGTAGACATTAAGAAATAGTCTTAAGGTATCAAAAAAATGAAAGAAGAGATGAAGATTTATGAAGTATGGAAAGCCTATGAAAAAAATTAGAGGGAATATTATGGAAGCAAAGATAATCAGTCAAATTAGAAGAATATATCGATACTAATATGGAGAAGGTTGAATATTGTGAACGTGCCATTAATTTTGTGGTTAAAGAAGAGAATCTTGCAGCTAGAATACAAGTAAATTTCACATTATAAGTGATTGATTGCATGGTTGCAGAGCAAGAGGGGGTTAATTGTTAAATTCAAAGGGCATGCGTGCTAGGAGGTTTGGAACTCAACCAAGCATATAAGTGTAAGAGATGCCAATGAAAATGATAAAAATGGAATCAATGGACTCATTTGTTGACTCTTGCAGTTTGACCATAAGAGTTGAATTGTAGAAAGACGGAGTGGCCAAGTACCACCAATGAAAGAAGAAATTGGAATTACTGTTTCCTCTTACTTGTTTTGTCATGATTTCATTATAGGATCCAGAACATGTGCACTACTACACATGATGAAAAGTAACTCTTCAAGGCCAAAGAGCTTGTTGAATTCAAAGTTGTCCATAGAAACACAATGATGCAAAATGTAGCAATAGATGATTAAGTAAAATAAGATATCATAATGGATTTTTAACTGTAGTCAAAGGCATTGTGCGAAATGTTGCGCATGTGGAAGGAAGGGTCATAGCGACAAGTGACATTGTTGAATGATATTGCGCATACAAAAAAAAGGAACGATTGAGGAAATTGAAGCCAATATATCAATTACAACCCTAAAGGTTATAGCCCTGAAATAACAAGACAATAAAGGAATAAAGGACGGAAATGTGTTGTTCTTGCAACATCAAAGTTCAATATTGTTGTTGGGAAAAGTGAAGGAAAAGGTAGAGGAGGAACTATGAAGTCAAACAGAAAAGGACAAAATCATATCACGGGAATGTGCACAATTTGATATAGGTTGTATTGTTGAATGATAATTCTTCTAACAATGGAGGAAGGCTTGATGATTCATGAGGAAACCTTTAGTTGATGTGTACATGCCAATATGACATCATAATTGAGGCACAAGCATGGAGAAATGGTAGTGGCATGTGACCTTAGCATGAGGTCATTGGGAGTCTAATATAGGAGAGCACCATATGTTTATATAAAGATAACATGGAAATAATATGAAAGGAGGATTGGATGTGCACATAGGAGGGAAAAGAAGTATGGTAATGGATCTAGGTCATCCATCATGTAGGGTGATTTTCATTGAGGTTGTAGGGATAAGGCCTACACTAAGAACCTCGAAAACATATGGATAAAAAAATCCCATCCACATAATATTAATGAGGAAGAAAGGAGAGCACAAGGCACTAGGAGTCGAAGGAGGGATGTCACAATATAAAGAGCTTGAGGGGGAGGGGGAACTAAGTGTGGAAGGAAGGAGAGCATAGACTAAACAATGAAATAGAGGTAAGAACCCTTCGGAGTGAGACAAGGAGTGATTTTTAGATATGAAGGAGGGGCATGAAATATTGGAGAAGGCATCCAAGGTCACACAACCCATGAAATAAACCTGGCATTTTGACATTTAAAAGGAAATTGAGTGACATTTATTATTATGGAAACTAGAAGAGGGAAGGAACATATTCATTGTTTTAGTTGGTTGAAGTAATACAATAAGAAGAAGATGGCATCAAATGAAAACAAGGGCCCAAATTGAAAGAAGAAAATAGGACATTATTATTCACTAAAGGAGACAAGAAATAAATGGAGAAGAGAAGTTCTCTTGTAGAGAGAAGGTTTAATTGTGAATGAAGAGAAGAGAGTTAGTTGAGAAGAGAGGTGATTATGCAGAGAGAATGGTTCCAATTGAAAAGGCCAGGTATAACCATGTGTGTGAAGAAAATGGGCCTCCAACTTGTGGAGAAAGAAAAAAACAAAGCTGAATGTGATCTGAGATCTCATGGAAGGTTATTCCAATGGTGTTTGTTGGCTAGAACTTTAAAAAAATTACAACAAATGTAACTAAGGGAGAAAGAAGAGAAAATGTAGTTCCGATGACAAAGTAAGGAGAAGGAAGAGAAAGGTGCCAAAGTCCATGGTACTATATTATTTCATTGTTTAATATACTTTAAAGTGCAGAAAGAAACATACTCATGGTGGATCTAGCTTTGTAGCCTAAGTAAGCACTTATACTAGCATTATCATGTGGTGGATCTAGCTTTGTAGCCTAAGTAAGCACTTATACTAGAATTATCATGTGGGAAAGGAATTATATCATAGTTATGTTTTATTTGTATCATTACCATTCCAAGGGATTTTAATATACTTTAAAGTCTAGAAAGAAACATACTCATGGTGGATCTAGTTGTGTAGCCCAACTAAGCACTTATACCAGCAATATCACGTGGGAAAGGAATTATATCGTAGTTGTGTTTTATTTATATCATTACCAATCCAAGGGATTTCATGCACATATGAACTAAAATAATTTGTAATTTGTTGTGCACGACAATAAATCAATATATTCTTTTTTTAAACTATTTATTAATGTGTTTGACCCCTCTACTTTCAAAATGTGCGTTTCTTTGTTATTTACAAAGTGTATTATTATCGACTTGCAACTCAGTAAACCATGAAGCTAGAACATTTTTCAATAATCAAAATATAAATAAAATTGATATGATATAGAATGTATCTTGGGCACTACCTGAAAACAACACAATTTTCAACAATTAAAATACAAATCAAACTGATATGATATAGAATGTATCTTCGACAAAATTTGAACACCATCTTTTATCAAGAATAAGTGTTGGAATTTGGTTTTCATTTTACTTGTTCCATTTTTTTGGACTTTTTGGGTTTTAATATTACCCTTAGTGATAGGTTTTGTTTAAAATTTTAGGTACCTTCAATTATGACACCAAAAGATGTAAAGAGTTTTTTGTTTTATAAAAAAAATACATAATAAAAAAAGATTTGACTTATAGAGATAAAATATAATATTTCATTTGAGTATTCTTTATTCTAGAAGGCGATTTTCATTTCAAATGTTCAATACAAAATTCATGTCTCACAAAGGCTACACATACATTATTGATGTTATTTAAAATGATTAAAAAATACACAAACCTACTCTATAACAATTCTTCAAAATCATAAATATCAAATAAATATATGAATCTAAACAAATCAAATTGTCAAAACAAATCAAGAAACATATTGTCAAAATCATAGATTTCAAGTAAATCCATTAATTTAAACAAATAAATAAATATAACCCAAAACAATAGAGTGTATTAGCTCATCACTAACTATAATGTAAAAAATATAATGCATAACCTAACTCTCAAACTCTATTTCCAAGGCCTTCTAACTCTTATGAGTCTCACCTTCCAATTCTCAACTATGTTAATGTAATCAATGAGCATTGAGAACTGAAATTTATAGACTCTAGATGTTCATTGCAATACTGAAAATTTCAAAAAATAATGGAAAAATCATTGATTTATATGAGTTTTTATGTTTTTGTGAAAAATCAATGCAACTTGCAAATAGAAAGGAAGCAAAATAATTCTAATTTAATAGATGTTTCTAATTTTTAGTGAATGTATGGTTTGTAAATTGAAATTTAGAAAATTTAGTTTTATACAAAGATAAATATATTAATAGTATTATTAATATAAAAAATTGTAATAATATAACTACTAGAAATTTTATTGCCCTTCAAAATTAGGTTTTAGAAATTTTATTATAATAATAATAATAATAATCTATTTTTAAGGTCACCGCCAAGCGAGACACCAAATTGGTGTATGAGACCCCCTTGTTTGTGGGACAAGGGACCCCCCTTTTGCGCAGCGATTTAACTGCTAAAGTCTACAGAGGTGTACATACACTACCCCCCTCTGGATTTGAACCCGTGACCTCCTAAGAGGAAACACATGCTCTTAACCATTACTCTTCACAAATAAAATCAACCAAAATTTTAAATAGTATTCAAAATGCCCATGACTGTCATTATACCCCTAAAATTCCATTCCATGACTGTCATTTTACCAGTAAAATTCCATCACTAATCAATCTGTTGGAAATTGTCAAACAAGTTAGATTGGGTCAACTCTAACAAACGCTTAGAAAGTTTCCCATTATCACCATGGGATATTATTACAGTGTCTTATCTTCTTAAAATTGGAGAAACTAGCCCATTGATATTCTTAAGATTATTTGTAATTTGTGTATCTGAAAGTAAGTAGCTCTAATGCCTCCCGAACAAGAATTTCCTTGTAATTTGTGTATCTGAAAGTAAGTAGCTCTACTGCCCCCCGAACAAGCATTTCCAAAATGAGAAAGATATTAAATAGCAACATTCTTACAAGACGCGTACCCAATAAACTAGTTACAGCAATAAATATGGTTCGATTGTCGCGATAGGATTTGATTCTAACGAACACCAGATTTGTATTTTAGTCTGAGGCTTGTGGATTTGAAGATTAGTTTAAACAATGTCACTCAGACAAGAGTCATTCATTTGAGCAAGAGAGCATCTGCCAAATAAATTTTCAGTGCTCTAAGATAGCATTTGGCGCTCTGAATAGATGAATATCTTCAACTGCTTTTTGTACACATAAAAAAGATAAGCATGCAAATCTATTAAATCAAGAACAGTGTAAGTATGGCTTTTCTATAGGTTTCAGGGAGAAACATCTAGTGAACCAAGAACAGTATAAGTATGATTTTTCTATAGGTTTCAGGGAGAAACATCTAGTGAATCAAGAACAGTGTAAGTATGGCTTTTCTATAGGTTTCAGAGATGTTTCTCCATTGTCAACAACATTAACAGGGTTTCATTCAGAGTTGAAGCTTCGTCCACAATTTTCCACTCTCCTGTGAATCTGATGAATAGCCATTTGAAATGAATTCAAGGCGACTTGCACTTCTGCTTTTCAACTATTTTTCCATCTATCTCCCTTAGCTTTTCTGAGAATTACTTATGAACATTTGGGAGCAATCATACTTCTTCAACCGCCTCATAATATTCATTTTTAAACATTGGTTCGTTTCGTTAAGAAGTTTGGAGCACAAACTAATTTGTTTGACATAGTGAGATTGAATCCCATCGTAAAATCAACCCTAAACCTAAAATGATATTTCTATATTTGAATCAGTCCTGAGAACAATTCACCAGAGTTATATTCCACATATTCTATAGAAATACTTTTTCATGGAAGAACCATCTAGATCAAAATATTATTTGCTCCACGCTTAACAAAATGCCATTCGCTCAACACTCGTAGAATTAGGTTACTATTTATTGGATTGTTTGGTCGCATGTTTTTCTGTCGAAATGCTGTTTTGACTGGAACAGTACTTCGCAACGATTTCTTTATCATTTTCATGAAGAGGTCAACGACTGTACCGCTATTAGTCACAACGCCATTACAATTTGAAGTATCTTCGGAGCAAGCTTGCAATTGCCCTTATTTAAACTATGTAATTTATAATTCAGCGTACAAGATGATGGCTTCGTATTAATCGAAATACCCGATTGTTAGCTTGTTAAATAAAATAGCTTTCTGGATTCAGAATCAGAAACCAATCTAGTTAGGGTCGTTGTATGTATGATAGCCTCGTCATTAATGAAGATATGGCAATCTCATCTTTATAGGCCATCCATTACTCAACTGAACTAACATTTATCATATTTCAGAAGAATTCAGAAGACCCATCTCAATTTTGCTGAGCAGATTGAGCCAACCTTATCATGTCTTTCTGTTTTCTATGCAACGATGAACTATTTCATAATTAGCTAGCTGAAATCCTTCGTCAAGCCTGGTGAATTAATCTATCAAGCCCGCTGAAATGCTTCGTCATATGTAAACAAACAAGGGTTGGTGAAATACTTCATAATGCAATAAACAAAGATTTTTAACGAGCTTTCCAAACACTATTCTAGCTTTTAGAATTAAGTTTTATGACTGGACATGAAGATCGACATCGAAAGCATTTCAGATCACAAAAGAATTGAGACTATATTGTGCTCTTGATTGCTTGAGACGATAGAGATTAAAAAGCACAAGTACAATATATCTGAAAATAAGTAGTTCTTCTATGATCTGATAATTTAAAACAGATTGTAAATATTACAAAGGTACTGTCATGGCATATTGCCCTAACTAGGCTCAGTAGATGAGTCCATGATGAGCAGGTCTCCACGCGGAGGCAGTGAGTAAGCAAAGATCCTTCCAACCCAATTTCAAAGTCCCATTCTCCTCCATAAGAGTGTAGCCTTGACATGGAAACATACCTAGCAAAAGAGTAGCCTGAGTTGCAGCATTTCCAGCAAGAGAAATGGGTTTAAAGCCAGTCTGCTTCAGCTGATCCCTCCAGTTATCGAACTTGACTTCGCCCGTCCTTGCAGGTCCCCCAACAGCCAAAATATTCTTTATCTCACGTGAAAGCAATTGCTGCTCCACCAGATGTCTCTCACTGCTGTCCTCCGGGTAACTTGCACCCAATGAGTCGAAAAGCGCCGAGTAGTAGTGGATGGCTTCAACAAATCTTGATAAGAAGGAACCTCCATGGCTCAGATCCTGCTCTACTACTGTGATGACCTTTGGAGAAAGCCTCTGTAATAATCTAAGAGTGTTTGTGTCTGAGCCAGTGACATCGTACAAAGAATGGTGCAACCAATGGACTGCCAATGCATCTCCCCTATTGACCTTGAGTCTCTCTGGATCAAGCTTCCCCACCTTGTCTGCTACTGGATGGAACTCGAAAGGAAGATTCAATGTGTGGGCAAAGTCTGATAATCTTTTGCCAGTGGCTTCCAAGGCTTCAAGTGAGGTTCCTAGCCCTGTAATCTTGACATGAGGAGGACCACCTGGCCTAGAAGCTAAAATATGGAACAGACCGGGCCACTGAAGGCCTTGCATTATATCTAAATCAATGATGTGCACTCTCTGCTCTCTCTCAAAGGCTTCTTGTATTGCCTGGTTTGCAGTGAAATGGGAGAATTTGACAAAAGGACTAATTCCATTGAAGACCTGAAAGGCATTGACAATTTTCTGGCTCTGAGACATGTGCATAGGAGGGAGAGGAGAATACATTCCTATGTAGGAATTTACTAACCTTGCAGACATTGCTTCTGCAAAATAGGAAGCCACTCGTTGTACCGAGTTGCCATAAGGAGTGGAGAGTTCTGTGATCTGAGGCAGTATTGTATTGGCTTCTTCAAAGTTGTCTGCGGATACTGCTTCTGCACACTGCAGCAAGAGGGCAAGAAGATGGAGGCCTTCTTCATCGCTGGAAGTTATGTCAGAAGGGGCTTGTTGTTGTGGTGCTTGATTACGGGAGGGATCTGGATTGGAATTTGTATTGACCTTTCGAGTGATGCCGATATAATTATCATTACTTGGTGCCACCCTGAGAGGATCATCTTCGTTCCCTTGATGCTGCAAGGACAGAACGGGTGGCTGGGAGGTGTTATCTACCTGCCTTTGCTGCACCCACATATTCTGATTCGCCATGAAAGTTGTCTCTGAGAATTGATCCTTGGAGCTTCCCCATGGAGTTTGGTCGTAGCAAGATGAATCTAGGTAGAGTTTAAGGGCAGAATCTGGCTGGTGCTCTCGTTGCATATCGTGAGATTCTGTGCTTTGGATTCTCAGTCTCAAGTCATCATTTCCACGTCTCAATCTCTGATCATCAACATCAAGTCCCCTCCCATGAATATTATCTAGCAGACGATGCTCATCATCATCTAGTTGTGAAGTCCTAGCAGATCTCCTGGCAGGATCAGGATTGGCGCCCATGCTCTTCCAGTCTACCATAATCTGCTGCTGAGCATTCATATCTCTTCGGTGCTGATCACTATGATCCATGCCGCGCTTCAAGCCTCTTGTATCAGAACTAGAATTCATATTAATATTGTGATCTCTACCTATCTGTGTATTCCCTGCAAGACCTAATTCTGATTGCCCTAGTGACCTAAGCCGATACTCAAGCACCGACGCCACATGTGGATTGTATGGGGGCACGATCTCTTGTACGTTTTGAATTATCTGTGCCATGGAAACATTAGGAGAGCTTTGCATCATTACGTCCTTTATCATACCATCAACCCAGACAGCAGCTGCAGCTTCATCCATAGCCTGAACTGCATTCAAGGATGATAGCTGCTGCCCAGTTCCATCACACCCTAGACCCACCTCAGGCTGCACTAGAGATCCCCATTTATTCCACTGAGAACAAGAATTTAAAACTGGTCTTTCCATATTACTATTCTGAAAGAAGGGCAAGCTAGAATAGGCCCCATTAAAGGGTTGACCAATAGAATCACTAGACAGTACACTGTTGGATAACCCTAATCCAGGACGGGAAGGTGCAGTGGTTCTATGACTCACACCATCAACAGTGGTAGAAGATGGATATTGCCATCCAGTGGAAGGTAATGGGATTGGGGTTTGGGATTCACGCAAGCCAGAGCCCAGATTATTCCACTTATTTTGGCCATAGTCAGAGGATTCAGAAGGGTTGATCCTCCTAAACAAGGGCGCATTGAGCTCCATACCAGTCCTTTTTCTCCTATTTTCTCCTTCAGATGTGGGGTTTATCATACTGTTATTGGCATCAGTCTCCCCTCCAACAAAAACTTCTTCGCCAGAAGTATCTCCACCTCTGAATCTTGTATTCATTGCAATACAAGCGGCCATGTCACCAACAAAACACAAACCAACCCTCGTCTAATAATTCGTCACAATCACAACCTTACTGCAACACTTCCTCTACTGCTACTCTTACTCATAACCCTAGTGACGCAATATCCTTGGCAAATCGATGAGTCATCTTGCTCATAAGGAACCTTATAGGCCTCAGCTATAGCCCTTTAGATTCACCTCCCTCATCAACCCAGACACTAGAATACATTCACAAGCATGCCCACACTTATAACCAAGATGTTCAACTCCCAATTCCCCACTTATTCTTGCTCCTCAATTCTGTCAGCACACCCTTCAAAACTCACCCACTCCACCAAAATGCATAAAAAACTTCCCAAAAACAATAAATTAAAAAATTCACTATACGCCCTCCTCCTTTTGTTTTTATTGACATTCTCATCCTCTCGATCACCGCTCCGCCACCACAACAGTACTCTCCTCCACCTTCCACGCTCCATCCGTCATTTTTCTAGGGCAAAAACAATCATGTTACCATTACCAAGGCCTAAAGCTATACACTATCTCGTCTGGGCTTCCATCTGAAATATTTCAAATGACAAATACACAGATGGTATCAGAGAACGCAGATCGAGCAGAGAAAGTGAAGACATACAGAAAGCGAGATCCCTGTTTTCTCCTCCCGTGATCACCTGCAGGCCTTCGTCGTTCTCTGTTTGACTTAATGCGATTTCTTTAAAACATTTGAATTCAGGCTTGGAGTCCGCGAGGTCTGCATGTCTGTCGGTCTGTCTATGACTCTGATTGAGCTTCAACGTAGTAGCCGTCTTCTACATTTGGGAAGCTACCCCAACTGCTCCCACCACAGCAGAATTGCTTTTAGGGCTTCGCTCCTCCCCATCACAGTCATCTCCTAGATGAGTCAATTGACAGAAACACCTGTGTATATTTCAAACAAATAAATTTGCCTAATTCCCTTCTCTCTTTCCAGGATTACCATCCGTAAGCCATTTGTCATCAAATAGGAGAGAAATTAGTTTACAAGATATATATATATATATATGGGTTAAGTTTTGGGGTTATATATATATTTTACTAAATATTGGGTTATATATAAAAGATAGAAATCAATTGTATGAAAACCTTGATGATGCTAAAACATGTCAGTGTATTGTAGTATAGAATTTTATTGGATATCATTTAACACAAAGCTGAACCTGTATCAACATAGATTTATTAATTTTATTAATCATTTTTTATAACTAATTTTATAAATTAATGTATTGGTGCATTATATTAACATATGAAATTGGTTAAGACATAACAAATCAAATAATTAATAATTATATATAGAAGTTATTAGAGTGATAGGTATTTATATTTGAGAATTTAACAGTTATATTTAAATTACTAAATCTTAGTAACACAAGTGAATTTATTAAGTGTACTTTTTTTAAATTTTAGAAATACAAGTGCACTTGATATTATGGTGTTTTTCCAAATTAGAAATAATCAATTATTAAGACAAAAATATCAAAATAAATTGGTGCCTAGTGGATGCATTTATAACTAGTAGTTGATAAATAGATAAAGGTCTAGGGTAAGCAACAAGTGACTTGTAGCTAAAGCATTCACAACTTGCCATTACAACTAAGCATAGATAACTTAACTTGTAGCCTATAGATATGTATAACCACAAGATAAAGTGGTTGTGGTAATTAAGTAATATGGATTTTGAGTTTTTGTCTAGCTTGTTTTGTTTTTAATGGCAAGACCATGCTTTTTATGTTTCAGATCAGATCTGATTTTATAGAGATTTGCACAATTAAGAGATGCATGAAAGACTAGACAAACCAATGTCTATTAGGGGGCTAATTTTAGTTGGGCAATGGCTCTGTTAAATAAATAAAACTTTTTTTTCAGCTAGAAAAGAACAATTTTTTTTATTAATAAAAAGTTGTATCCACATATTACATATAATGATCCAAAACATTCATCTGACTTGTATCTAAAAGTAACCCTAATCAGAATCACCAAGAAAAACATTTTCATCCAACTATTTATGTTAACCTAGTTATATAACTGATCTAAATATTTCAATGATTATGATGTGAGGTCATTTTGACTTACCATTATAGATTTAGTTAAAAAGATTAGAATAAAAAAGTTATATCCACATATTACATATAATGCTCCAAAACATTTATCTAACTTCTATCAAAAAGTAACCATAATCAAAGTCACTAAGAAAACATTTTCATCCAACCATTTATATTAACCCAGTTTTATAACTGATAAATATTTCAGTGATTATGATCTGCAGTCATTTTGACTTACAATTACAGATTTAATTAAAAAAAATTAAAATAAAAAAACTATATCCACATATTACATATAATGCTCCAAAACATTCATCTAAATTCTACTTAAAAGTAACCCTAATCAAAATCACCAAGAAAGACATTTTAATTCAACTATTAATATTAACCTAGTTATATAACCCTAACTGATAAATATGTCAGTGATTATGATCTGCCGTCATTTTGACGTACGATTGCAGGTTTAGTTTATAGGATTAGAGACGTTAAATCGTCAGATTGTATGGAAAGGGGGCGTCAGTTAACGCAGGAAACAGCTTTTGAGCAATTATGGGGCATCATGACGGCATTGACCTCGGCTCTCACGCAGCCTGGTGCGTTTCACGGTAATAGACGAATCAATCATCAATATTCAAATACATTTATTTAGAATTCTACCATATGTATACGTAACATTGCATGGAAAGCTCTAATTGAAATTGATTTTTTTAATATGACCGTCATTGTTTTGGAAGTAAGAGGAGGACCTGAATATTAAATTTTTGGAAGGGTAGCTTAATTTAATAGTGTGATAGAGAGCTACATTTGACTTCAAATAAAACATTACATTATTCTGAGGACAGACGACCTATTTTAATAATAATTTAAAGCTTTAAGAAACTTTTTAAATAGTTTGGATTTTGACACCCAACCATGCATTTAGTTTGTAAAACCCTAAGTTGAATATAAATATATGGGGTTGTTGGGAGGAGCCGAGGCCTACCATTGCAGGCTTAGCTCTGTGCATTGTACAGAGGCAAGTTGATTGCGAAAACCAGAGATTAGCTTTAAGCTGAAGTACCAAAAGCTTTCTATACGTAGAAAGTGAAAAGTCTTTTTGGTCTTACAACCATAACTTTCTGGTTTGAACAGTTCATCTGTATAGAGACTAGACTTAGGTTTGAGTAATATATGCAGTCAAATTCATCAAAAGCTGACTTTGCAGTTATAGAAAAAAAAATCAACACATGGATTCAACCAATTACCTATATATAATATGTAAACTTCTGGCTTGCATGTATTCACAGTCACTGACGTATTTTGAATTTGATTGAAATGATAGAGGATTTCGAGGCATACCACGTGAAAGTAATAGAAATTCCATATATCAAAAGGTTTTAATCTCTGTCTTGATTTGAACAACCAATATAAAACATTACGTAATTTCAGTAAAAATGTATTGGAAAGTGGAATGATAGAACAAATCTTCCTCGTCCTCTGCGTCGCGGTTATAGTTTCTAGTAAAGTAATTCCAATTTTAACCTACTTTACAACTTTTAGTACCATCCTATACGAATGTTTTCACAAATTAGTCCATATCTTTTGTGACAAATAATATTGCAACCGTTTCAAGCGCCTCCAAATATAAGTCATATGTCGTATAGGTAGAGGACCACATTGTAAAGCTAAATCAATTGAATATTATATAATGCAAAGTATTAAAACAATTTATTCAAATCCCAAGTTTTGTTTTTTCAAATAAAATGGTATAAGGTCTAAATAGTATATTCTCAGTAGGATGATCTCGAGATGTACATAACGTTATATTCTCCATGGGAAGATTTTGAGATGCACATAATGTTATATTCTCCATGGGAAGATTTTGAGATGTATGTGATGTCTTAATAATATATTCTCTCCCATTTCGTCAAGGGATTTTGACACCATGATTATTCTTTTACTTATGTTTCTCAAGTTAAGCTAAGTGGGATAAAATTTTAGTTATTAAATGAATAAAACACTTTAAAATATAATAAATGAATAATTTTTTTTCATAAAATTTTAGTTATTAAATAAATAAAATGCTTTTAAAATAATAAGTGAATATTTTTTAAGTTATTAAATGAATAAACCACTTGGTTAGTGAGGAAATAAACATAAAAATTATAAAAATATAATAATTAAAATGTTTACAATTATTTGATATATGGATAACTTTTATTGATTTATATGTCTAAGGTTGTTTAATATTTTAAATGTAATTTTATATATAGGAAGCTTACTAGCATTATGAAAACCTTAAAAGCCAAAAGTGTTTGGAAAATCTTGGTTTAAGGAAACTTGAAAATGGTAATTTATTTGACAATAATGTTTAGGTAAAAGAATGCATAGTAATTATGAAAGAATAAAATTATTATTAATTCTCCTTTCTTCACGCATCTTTTTTCGTCTTTTCAGTTGATTGACATTGCTCCATCCTGTGCTAGGTCCACTTGGTGGAATGGCAGGTCTGGGGCAGAGGGAATTTGTAAAAGGCTCGATAGGTTCTTACTTTCTATCAACCTAGTTGACCTTCTCCCGAGGCATAGAGCTTGGCCTTATCCTCCGTCGGTTTCTGACCACTATCCGGTTCTTTTTGAATGGCTGGAGGTTCTGTCTCATGTCCTATCCCTTTTAAGTTTAATCATTCCTGGCTGTCCAATGAATATTTTGTAAAAATGATCAGGGCGAATGGCCTCTTCTACCCCTTGGAGTTACCTCATCTAGGATGGAAGATCTCTCGTTGAATCTTCGTCTCCTAAAAGAGAAGGTCAAAGTTTGGACTTATAATAAGACTCTGGAGATGAAAGGTCAGATCATTCTCATTGATGAAGAAATTAATAATCTTCTGCATTCTTCCTCCACGGGTTTGCTCAGCTCTAGTGAGAACAACAGGCTCCTGGCTCTTACAGAAGAGTTACAACGATTGAGGAATCATGAACTTCAATCTGCCATGCTACAAAGCAGGATGACTTGGGCTTCCCTGGGTGATGCCAATACTAAATTCTTTCACTCTGTAACTTCTGCTAGGAGGAACCATAACGCCATTTGGGGCCTGGAAGATGAAGGAGGTAATATGATCAAAGATTATAAAGTTATCAAGGACTTGGGGGTAAGGTATTTCATGCAGACCTTCAGAGACGACAATCAAACCAACATTGAGGCCCCACTGAAGGTCATTCATTTATTCCCCTCTTTTCTACAACATGAGGAGATGGAGTCTTTCACTTCCCAAATTTCTTTGGGGGAAGTGGAACTGGATTTAAAATATTTTAAGAAAGATAAATCTCCTGGTCTATATGGCTAGCCAGTGGAAATTTTCCTGGCTTTTTTTGATCTTTTAGGGAATGAACTTGTCAATTTGGTTGAAACCTCCAGGCTGGAAGGAAAATTTATACCTTCTTTGAACTCTACCTTCATTGCTCTTATCCCCAAAAAAGATAAACCCCTCACCTTTACTAATTTTAGACCAGTCTCTCTGTGTAATCTAGTTTATAAACTGATTTCCAAGGTTGCTGCTCAGCATCTTAAGCCTTTTTTAGACAAGTTTATCTCTCCTCAGCAATCTAGGTTCTTAAAAAATAGACAGATCTCTGAACCCTTGGCCGTTACTCAAGAAGTCCTCCACTCAGTCAAAACTAGTAACGGGTGTGCTCTTATTCTCAAGCTAGATCTTACTAAATCATTTGATCGGGTGAACTGGTCCTATCTTAGACTTATTCTTCTTCAAATAGGAGTTCCACTGGTGGGTGTCAACTAGATTATGGGTTGTTTGTCCTCTACAAATTTTGCTTTGCTTGTCAATGGATCACCTTCTAGTCTTTTTCCTGCTTCCTGTGGCATTACGCAGGGATGTACTTTGTCTCCATTACTATTTATTCTTATCATTGAAGGGCTTAGTCTCTTAATTGAGGATGCACGTATCAATGGGAAGATCAAGGGTATCAGGATATCTTCTCAGCTCTCTCTCACTCACATTCTTTTTGTAGATGATGTGATTATGTTTGGCATTGGTGCTTTTGAAGAGTGGGCTGCTTTTAAAGTTATTTTGGAGGCCTTCTGTGCTGCTTCGGTCATGTGTATAAATATGGATAAATCATGTTTTTTGTACAACAATATTGAGGATGGGATATTAAACAGGATCTCTCGCTCTCTCTCCTTTAAATATGAGCACATCTCCTCATGTTTCAATTACGTTGGCTGCTTTTTAAAGCCCTTGGGTTATTTGGTTAAAGACTGGCACTCGCTTATTAATAAATTTGAGAAAATAATTCAGCATTGGTCATTCTGACTTCTCTCCATTAGGGGAAGACTTGTCCTGATAAAAACTGTTCTCACTAGTCTACCGATCTACTGGATGGCTCTGGTTCCTGTTCCTAAATCCATCCTTGATAAGCTCAGAAGTCTGATTTTCTCCTTCTTGTGGGGCTCTACAGCGGATAGTAAAAAGTTCCATCTTGCAGATTGGCTGGCTCTGTCTAAACCTACATCTCTCAGATGCTGGGGCATCAAACATATGGGCTGGTTCAATATATTTTTGCGCCTCAAGAGCTTATGGTTAGCCCTAACTGGAAATGGGATATGGTTCCAGATTTTGTCTATGAAATATCTGAAAAAGCTTTCTGTGGTGTCCTAGATCTGCAACAAATATTTCTCAGTTAGGGGTGTTTTTGTGATCTGGAAAGGTTTTATTCACACCTTATCTTGGCTTGGCAGGGGTTTAACCTGGCATGCTGGAAACGGCGAGGCAATTCGGGGGGGCTTAGATCCAATAGAGGGCATGGTCTCTCCATTCTCTCTCCCTCAAGATTTACAGGATTACCTGGAGGATTACGGTATTTTTATGCTGGTTTAGGCTAGNATTCGGGTGGGCTTAGATCCAATAGAGGGCATGGTCTCTCCATTCTCTCTCCCTCAAGATTTACAGGATTACCTGGAGGATTACGGTATTTTTATGCTGGTTTAGGCTAGAAATTACTCCCCGGATGCACATAGCTATTGGTTCACTGCTGAGGATTTGGATTTGGGAGGAGATTGGAAACTTCTTTGGAACAATTATATTTTTGGGCTCGAGTATGGCATAATTAGGCTCTCACACCAGGAGGATTCATTATTATGGTCTTATAAAAATTATGTTGGGGATCTCACTGCGGCACTTGGATATGAGTGCATTGTGCATCATGTTCATAATCATTCTTCTAAAATGCCCATTGTGTTGAACCTTCTGTGGAAGTTAAATATCCCAGCAAAAATTAGATGTTTTATCTGGTTATTGATTATGAATAAAGTGTTAACCTGGGATAATCTCCAATGCTGTGGTCGTCAGGGCCCGAGTATTTGCATTCTCTGCACGAAGGGTGAAGAGATGATTCAACATTTGTTTATCGACTGCTCTTTTACTAGAAGAGCCTTTGCAGGAATTTTTGAGCAATATGGCATTCCATCCATTTATAAGGGTACTGTCAGGACTTTCCTTGAACTTTGGTTCAAAAACATTTCGGCTGGCGCATCTTTTATCTATATGCCCCTCTTCTTTTTCTGGTGTATCTGGAAACTAAGGAATTGTTGTATTTTTTACAATAAGAAGCCCTCTATTTACTCTATCCTTCAGCAAACTGAAGCGCTTATGCATCTTTTTCCTGTTACAAAAAAGAAGAAAAAAATCAGATGCATTGGTTCATGTCCGCAGCTCATCTTCCCTTGTGGCTTCTTTGATGGGGAAACTACTGGGAACCTTGGCGAAGCGGGCTTTGTGCTTTACTTGAGTGGTTCTCATACTATTAGCTTTACTTTGGGCTGTGGAAGAAGTACTAATACTAGATCTGAGCTCCTGGCTCTCTGGGCTCTCCTTACTGTGACTAAACATATGGGAATCCCTCTTCTCACTATATTCGATGACTCCCTTGTCATCATTTCTTGGGCTAACAGGACTGCATCACTAAAATCTCCTAATCTGAGTCACTAGTGTGAGGACATTCGATCTATGCTGCAAATTATACCACCTATGACCATCGAGCATATTTATCATGAGCATAACCAGCAGGCTGACAGTCTCTCAAAAAAGGCTTTATTGTTAGATTCTGGTTTTGGAAATTTCTCATAATCTTTGGATGGAATGATCATTGATCTGGAAACTTTCAGCTTTTTTAAAGCTTTGTGCTGGGACTTAGTCCACTCTCTTTTTTGCATAGAATATTGTTTATGTTGTTCAGAATCCTAGCTGACATTGAAGAGACTCTTAGCCTTCTTGTTATGATTAGGACTAGTTAGCTTCATGGTCATTTTTTATCTTGAATTTCAGCAAAAATTTTTGACCTGTTTACAGGAATGATGATAAAAGACTTCCTTTGGTAGGCTTGTTGTCCA
Source organism: Pseudotsuga menziesii (assembly GCA_001517045.1). Lineage (NCBI taxonomy): Eukaryota > Viridiplantae > Streptophyta > Pinopsida > Pinales > Pinaceae > Pseudotsuga > Pseudotsuga menziesii. The sequence continues at coordinate 170,103 of LPNX010266629.1, forward strand.
TTATTGCACATGCTCTTGGTAACATGGTTGTATCACTGCATCTATAGTGATTAGAGAGTTCCCCATTGTGTAAGTTTCACAGCAGATGGATAGCCTTAGCAGGTGAAATGTATATGATGTCCTTTGATTCAATTATGAATATCAAGCTCTAGTATTTTTTCTTCTGAAGAAAAACAATAATTTATTATTAATTCAACTTTATATATATATATATATATTCCAAGTCACAAGTTATTAGCTTCATCCCCTTATTATTAAAACAAAAACAAGGTTGTGCTTTGGAAAAGAGACCTGCCTCCATCCATGGAGAAACTAGCATTGGTTTTAAGAAATTGGTGATTGCCAAATATAAGAAGCAAAGAGATTTAGATAAGAACCATTATTTTTATTAATTTTTTTATTGTATGTAATTTGTATTACCAGATATGTGTATATCTATGTATATTGTTTTGTTTGAATGATTCATTATATGGTTTTGAAATGGATCAAATTGTCTCGGAGTAAGTACTAAGAAGAGCCAAGGTAGGTACGTCTTCCTCTATAAGTAAGTGGTAAGGAGGGCTCTGCACCTTTTCATTGCTTGTTGAAATGCTTTCTTCATCATTGCTATTGTTTTGATCCATGATTGAAATGGATCAAATTCTCATGTTCCAAATTCAAAAATTTCAAACATAAATCTTTATACAAACCAAAATTTATACTTGTAGGGTTGAAAACCACTTATACACTAACCCAAACATTGGATGCAAGTATTGATACCATTACCAAAGAAAATGGAACATTATATATATAACCAAGAAAAACATGTGAATATTTAATAATTTATATGATGAAACAATAAAAAATAAAGATTTGCAAAAAGAATACATTTTCCCTTCCATAAACACTCTAAGATTTGCAAAAAGAATACATTTTCCCTTTCCATAAGAATTCTAAGATTTGCAAAAATAATATGATTTCCATTTCCATAAACACTCTTGGAAAGGTTCCACATGGGTTGGTGCTTATTTTACTTTTTGGGGAAAATGTATTTAGAGTTTGTTTTTGGAAAATTTGTTCACTATTTTAATCACTTAGCATTATAAGGGGTTGGTTTGGTGATTCCAAAAAATCAATCCAATTTAAAGAATCTAGAAGAAAACCATCCAATCTTTTCATTTTTATTTAGGGTACAATTCCCACCTATAGTCCACTGCTTCCACAAGCACATGAAGCACTACTCTAGTTGAGATAGATGATAACTTGTCATATTATATCTGTTAAGATTATTGACATGTTAGGACCATCATGTACTAGTGGGGTAGGGTCATTGTCTCTTAATGATATAGGACCATCATCACCAATGGTGTAGGGACACCATCTCCTAATGGGACAGTACCATCATCTTATGGTGGGAGTGGGCCACCATTTAGAAGTGAGGATGACCCATCATCTAGTAGTGGCTATACTTGATATCAACATCCATGTAAATGTTTTTGGCCAAATGTGTAAGAGTCCATCCATGAGGAGATATTTCAATGATGGATAATTTAGCACGGTAAGAATAGTGATATGTTTAAATTTTATTACATTTATTATTATTAATTAATTAAATATTCACTATTTATTGCTTAATGTGTTTGTGTGTGTCTGTACACATGCGCGCACATGAGAGAGAGAGAGATCTAAATTCTAATGAGTTGAATTCTTAACTAAAATATCCATATGTTCTAAATTCTAATGGTTTGTGTGTAGATTATTCATTTGATTGTAGACAAAGGGGTCATTTTTAATTTTATACAAAGCAATCTAAATGCAATGGTGGTCATGGTAATGGTGTTAAGAAATCCTCATTAAAATATAACAAGTTCATATTTTTTAATTGAATTGAGTCATTGGCATCCATTTTTTAATTGTTTAATCACATGATTTTTGTAGTGCTCAACTAGAGAAAAAAAATTGTCATCTCCATTTCCCATTTTAGTAGACCATATTCTAATGTCTCATAGTGATATTAGTATGCTAGGTTTGGTAAGTATGGCCAATTCAGAAATTAACAGCACATGTTCAATGGAAAGAAATCACACAATATTAACCACTAGGTACCATATGTAATGTTTTATATTGACACATAAAGTAATTTTTTATATTAACTTACAACATGCTTCCTTGGAGTCACATTCAAGTTGGAACATCTATCCTTCTCACCATCGGAACTCATATTATTTATAGCATGGCCCAAAGCTAGGTAGAATGAATTGGAATTCTTATTTTGTAATGTGCTTACCCCTAGAATTGCTAAGAAAAAACAACAAAATGCAATATAATACTAGTGCTAGAAAAAAATGCGAGAGAAATAGATAGAACAGGAGAAATAATAGGTATGTGCAAGCTGATGAGGGTCTCTTTTGACGCATTAGATGCAATAGAAAACTGAAAAAATAGGCATCCATCAACTTACATGGATATTTCGAGACACTTACAAAATGAATCTTATGATGAGTAAAAAACAAGAAATGTAGGAAACTAAATGACGCTTCCAAATATATAATTTTTTTCTATAGAAAATGTTCTTAACTATATCAAGTTAGATATTTTTTAACGGGCACTTTTTATTTTTGGGACAAATTATAAGGTATATGTTTTTGTGGGTGCAACCTTTGAGTGACTAAATGATGGAATAAACTGACAAAAACTGGTAGACATATAGAGAACATATAATACTAGTGCACAACTATTTTTCCAATGATAAAAATAATATTTTTAATTTTTTTTTGTAATTATCTAAGAGGTCAGACCTCAAAAACGATATGTCAATTGTGGGTGTAGCGTGTGAATGTCTTAATGCAATTATTTGGAAATGGGTTTTATACCATGTAGAGGTCGGTGTTCTTTAGTGCACCATACAATTTTTTTTTTTAAATGGTTGAGAAACGAAAGAGATATGGAAAAAATGCTAACAGTGTTTTTCTAAGTTGAGAAGTGATGACAGAATATAAATAAGAAAAAAATAGAAAAATTTATGTATTCTTGTTAAAATTTACATATTTGGAATCTGTAAAAAAAACCATATATGTTTCTAAAATTTCATAAAAAATGGAGGTGTGCAACATACTGTAACCAACAGCTAAACATGAGCATATTGAAAATTTGGATATAATGTTGAATTAGCCATGGTTTATCATACTCCAAGACATAATCATGTTGAATCTGAAGCAAATTCCAAAGCAGACACATAGGCATAAGAATTCCATGCTAGCATGGGTGAAGGATCGGCCTTATCATTTGGAGGGAATACATTTTTGAATTTAAACAAAATAGGAGCACATTTTATTGAAGCAAAATGGGAGCGCATTTTATTGAAGCAAAATGGGAGCGCATTTTAGTGAAGCAAAACAAGAGCGTGTTTTATTGAAGCACAACGCATGCACATTTTTAAATACTACAATGAGTGCTTGTTTTTTCAATATACTAATACTTTTATTATTTTATGTCCCCCCCCCACTCCCCTCTTCGCCTTAACTCTTACTAACCCCCCCTCCTCCTCTCCCTACCTCTAATCCTCCCTCCTCATCTTCCTACCTTTAACCCCCCTCCTCTCTCTTCCTAACACCCCATCACCCCATTCATTCTCTCTCTCTCACACACACACCCCTATGTCCCTCCTTATCATTAACACCTGTATGTCCCCTCCCCACAACCCCTAAACCCATAACCCTTTCTCTCTACCTCTAACTCTTAAACACCCCCCTATTGTTATATCTCTAATCACTTAGTGCGCCCCCCTACTGAAACCCTTAAACCTCCCTTCCTCTCTCTCTCTCTCTTAATATCTCTCATAGACACACATCCCCCTAGCACTTATCTCTCACTCCTAACACCTAAAACCTCTCTCTCCACTCTTTATTGCTCCCCGACTCATCCAACTACACTTATCCCCCACCCCCTATATATTCCCCAAGACTCTCTCTCTCACACACACACACAGACACCCACATCATAAATCCATAGGTCACTCCCTACGACTAACATCCCCCCTCTTCCCCCAATTATTACTAAGCCCCCATCCTCCTCTTCCTACATCTAACTACCCTCCTCCTCCTATCTCTCTCCCCCCCTCATCTCCATTACTAAACCCTTCTCCACTCTCTCTTACTCTCCAACCCCTGACACATAACAACCCCCTCCCTAGCCCCTAACACCCACATAAACACACAAATCCATTGGCTTACCCCCACCTCTAACTCTTGTCCTCCTCTTGCCTCTAACTCCCTCTTCTTCCCCTAACTCTAACCCCACCCAATCCCTTCAATCCCCTGACAACCCAACACTCTCTCTCCCTGTATCTCACTCTCTTCCCCCTATGTCTTCCCCTTCCACTAAAACCCCCCTCCTCCACTGTCTCTCACTCCCCAACTCATCCAACTACACCTAAATCCCACCCCCATATATATATTCCCCAACCCTCCC
>LPNX010266638.1:0-75686 GCA_001517045.1 Pseudotsuga menziesii
GATGGAATCATGTTGTCTCATAGTCATTGGCAACCCTGTAATAAAATCCATGGAAATGACTTCCCATTTCCATTCTGGGATTGGCAAAGGTTGCAACAAACCTGTCGGGTGTTGATGTTAAACCTTCACCTGTTGACATTTCATGCACTTAGAAATATACTCAACAATGTCCTTTTTCATTCTCGGCCAAACATACTGCTTTCTGGTTGTAGCAATTGTTTTCTGATATCCTGGGTGACCAGAATATGGAGCTTGATGGATTTTATCCATAACAATTCTCCTCAAGTATGCCACATTTGGAATATAAATTCTATTCTTATAAGTAAGAAGTTTGTCTCCTTCCAATTGATATCCTTCATACTTCCTTTCAAGGTTTTGCTGCTGCAACTTGTCCTTTATCTACACGTACACTTCATCCTCGGAAATATGGTTAATAATCTGCTACCTCAAATCTGGTTGGAAAGTACTAAGAGAGGCCACATGCATTTCATGTATCTTCCTACTAAGCGCATCAACCACCTTATTTTCTTTTCCATTTATGTGTTTGATTTCAAAATCAAATTCACACAAAAATTCCAACCATCTAGCTTTCCTATCATTTAAAGTTGGTTGATCAAACAAGTATTTCAGACCACAATGGTCTGTCCTTAGCTTAAATTTCCTTCCCATTAAGTAATGCCTCCACATCATCATAGCATGTACTATGGCTGCAAGTTCTAAATCATGAGTCACATAGTTCTTCTCATGCTCCTTCAGCTTTCTTGATTAGTAGCATACCACGTTGTTAACTTGCATAATAACTCCTCCAAGTCTTTGATTGCATGCATCAGCACACACCACAAAGTCTTTTTCTGGGTCTGTAATTTTCAAAATTGGTGCACTTGTAAGGATATTCTTCAACCGTTGGAAGCTCTCTTCACATCTTGGTGTCCATTCAAACTTTATCCCCTTCTTTTGCAGGAAGTGATTGAGTGTGCGATCTTGGAGAACCCTTTAATGAACCTCTTGTAGTACCCGACAAGTCCCATAAAGGATCTGACATCTGTCACATTTCTTGGAGTTGTCCAATTCATAATGGCCTCAATCTTCTCAGGGTCCACAGATATTCCTTCGTTTGAGATAATGTGACACAAATAATGAATTTTATATTTATAAAAGTCACATGTGCTCAACTTTGCATACAAATTATGCTCCCTTAGCAATTGCAATGTCATTCTCAAATGTTCTTCATGCTCTTCTTCATTCTTAGAATAAATAATAATGTCATCTATGAAGATAAGAACAAACTTGTCCAAATACTTGCTAGAAACACTATTCATGAGACACATGAATGTGGCTGGTGCATTTGTGAGACCAAATGGTACCACCACAAACTCTTAGTGCCCATACCTTGTTCTAAAGGTTGTCTTATGAATATCTTCCTCTTTGATTCTTACCTAATGGTAACTGGATCTCAAGTCAATTTTTGAAAATACCTTTGCTCCTCTCATTTGATAAAAAATGTCATCAATTCGAGGTAATGGGTATTTATGCTTCACAATAACTTTGTTCAACTACATGTAGTCAATACATAACCTGAGTGTCCCATCTTTATTTTTCACAAATAGAACCGGTGCTCCCCACGGGGACACACTCGGCCTGATATATTTCTTTTCCAACAACTCTTGTAACTACATTTTCAGCTCTAGCAATTCTGGTGTGCTCATCTTGTAGGGTGTCTTGGACACTGGTGTGCCTCCCAACATAAGGTCAATTATAAAATCAATGTCTCTCTTTAGAGGAAGTCCTAGAATCTCATCAGGAAAAACATCCCTGAATTCTTACAATACAAGATAGTCCTCCAACTTAGGAGTTTCATTTTCCGTTGCCTCCAAAACATGGGTTGCATAAAATCGACAACCTTTCCTACATAACTTCTTCAATTGCATTGCTGAAACCTGCCTAACAGAAATCACCTTTGGAATGCCTCTTACAACCCTTGGGTTTCCTTCTTCATCCATGCATTCAAATGTCTTGTTGTAGCAGGCAATCTTACCCTTGTGTGCTTTTAACCAGTCCATTCCAATGAGAACATCATAGGAACCAAGTGGCAGAATATTCAGGTTTGCATAAGTGAATAACCCATCCATATCTAATGGACACTTCTATACAATTTCACTTACTTTTCTCTTGGTTCCTGTGGCTAGTTGAACTAACCATGATTTGCTATGCTTTAATTTATTCAAATCACAAATCTCAAAAATTTAGGAGTGATATAACTGTGAGTAGATCCGGGGTCAATCAAAATAGAAACAGATTGCTTAGCAATCTTACCTTCAATTTCAACCACATTTGATTGATGATCTTCCTGGAGGTCCTCTAGTGCTGCATAGATTCTAGGGATGGTACTCGCCATTTAACCCACAGTTTCAGCTCCTTGGATGTTGTTAACTTGACTTACATTCCCATTCTGATGCGGATAGTTCCAAAGCATGTGGTCTCCTCCACATCTCCAACATTGAAGTGCTTATCTTGGCTCCTTTGGATCTCTTGGTGTGTCTCCCATCATTCTGGTTTGTTTAGTCACGACTTGTGATGGCTGCCTTTGTTGATTTCAGAGGTGAGAGGGTTTGAAACATTTCTTCCTTTGGTCAAACTTCTCATTCCTCTTGTCCTTCCATGCCTTATGGAAAATATGTTTGCTTTTGTTTTGATCATAGCAATACTTGGCCTTCCTTATTGCTTCTTCTAGAGCTCGAGGTTCTTTAAATTCAATCATATCTTTATATGCCTGAGGTAGCCCACTTAGAAAACGTTGAATTTTCACCTTATCATCTCGAATATACCTGACATAGCTCAACAGTTCCAAGAATTTGTTTGCATATTCTTCCATGGTCAATTATCCCAATTTCATCTCATGGAACACTTTAATCTTATCATCATAGTACCTATCAGAGAGGTACTTCTGCTTGAAATATTTCTTGAACTGTTTCCACACAATCTTTCTTTCATTGATCTTCTTCACTTGCATGAGGTGATCCCACCATATAGATGCTCTTCCGTTTAATTTGAAGATGGCTACCATTGCCTTCATATTTCCAGAGTAGTCTGGGACTTGGAAATACTTTCTCATCCCAAGAAGCCAAGCTTCAGCTTCTTGACCAGATTTTACCTCACCATCAAATGTAGGAGGCTTTGCCTTCTTAAATTTCCCATATGAATTGTTCTTGTAATGCCTCTTCCTCTTAATCCTATGAGATGAATATCTTGAATCCCAAATGGATTCTTTAGAGTCATATGATCCACTAGAAGATATTTCTGGAGTATATGTTCTATCTATAGAAACTCTTCTTGAGTTATTGGACCTCTTGCGGGAATTTGTCCTTGAACTACTCATACTCTGTTCTGGATTTGTTGTCCGACGCCCAAGGTTTATCTACCTTTGGATGTCTGTCAAACTCTGTAGCATGGCTGCATTCAACTGATTTTGTTCTTCCTGAGCTTTAATCATCCTTTCATTATATTCTCTGCAACTTTGCATCTCCACCCTTCGGCTCCTCATGGTGGCTGCAATATAAAGGGGAGTCTCTTGATTTCTTCTCCCATTGGATTTTATTTCAACATTCTCAATCTGTATGTTTTCTCCCATGACAATGATCTCAGGCTCATAGGGATCCTATGCATCAGTCATGATGTTGATCTTCTTGTCCCAACCAAGACAAAATTTTCCAAACTGTACTATGTGGAATGTTTCCTTTGAGGTGACCATGATTTTGCAAAATGTGTTCATAAACACAATTGTTAGTTGCATGATATTCTCATAAATTTATAAATAAATTTTCTCACAACTTGTCAAAACAGAGACTTTTATCACAATCAACGACTCTCTCAAGGGGACGATGGGGGTCAAGGGGGCTTGCCCCCTTGTGGCTTCCCTTCAATTTTGCACAATCTGATGCATAAGTTCATGGTCATTTTTCAATCTTCTGGCACCTACAAATCCCTCTGAAAAACTGTTGAAATTCTCTGTTTCGGCGGATTTATCATTTTTACTATGATCGACGAACTCATCAATTTTCTCATACATGTCGATGCAACTCATTTTTTCTTTTGACATGTTGGAAAAATGTGCAAGGTTTTTTCGACACGTATCGGTGCAACTCACCTTTTTGTGCCGATTGACAAAACTCGGCTTTTTCTTCCAACGTATCGGCAAAACTCACCAAACTTTTCCAACGTATCGAAAAAACTCGTCATTTTCTTTCGACATATCGACAAAACTTGTCGTTTTCTTCCGACATATCGACAAAACTTGCCAAACTTTTTCGATGTACCGAAAAAACTCGCCAAGTTTTGCCGACATGGAAATTTCAACACATAGAAAAATTTTGACTTTTTTTTCTTTCTTTCTCGGCAAACTCACCAGTTTCTTCCGATAGGTGTCCACAAAACTCATCGGTTTCTTCCGACATATCGGCAAAACTCACCAAGTTTTTCCAACATAGAAATTTTCAAAAACACTTAGAAAATATTTCTTTCTTTCTTTCTAACATCAGCAAAACTCCCAAAGTTTTGCCGACATGTCTATACTTAGAAAGAATTTGAAAATTTTTCTGCCTTTCTCTGTTGTCCAGTGCTCAACAAGGGTTGCTATTACCTCTAAAACTATTCAACTTGGCCCATTCAAGCCCAATGTTGTACCTGTGCTTTGATACCACACTATCACGTCCCCTCCCCTCCTCTCTCAATGAGGAGAGCACGCGATGAATACTGCGCTGCCATCTTAACTGGGGATCTATCCCCATGAACATAAACAAAAATGCATTGAAAAATAATAATAAAATACATATGCAGATGCATAATGCAATAATATACATCAGAAGCAAATCTCATTCAAGCATTCAGTATGTTCATAATAATTCATAAGACAAATACACTATAGAAATTAAATTCAAGAGAGCACTTATCTTGAAATTGAGTTGCCTCAAGCAACTAGCTATGTCACGGCAACATTCCACCTAACCACAGGCTAGTTGTGCTCATCAATCTCTTAGCACAACTGCCACCCCCAAGCTAGGCATGATTTCCACAAGGAATAAGGGACAACAAGCTCACGCATAGCCAAATACACATCAAAGTTTAGCCAAGCCAATCTACAGTTGGGTTTATCAGGCTGCTAAGGCAGTGGAAAGGATGAATTGCTAAGGTAGTGAGCTCAACCACAGAGCTATATATGGACACCTGCATAAGATCTATCTAGCTTTTCCTCCACAATACCTACACACCCAACACAAGGAAGTGTCCCCTTCACTGCTACACAGTCCCTCAGGCCATACCTTCCCTTCCATTGTTCTCTCAGGTGTGCATAGAAGATTAGCTAGCCCTTCTTGATATTTTTGTGAGGTTCCTCTCTTCACTAGGTTTATCAAGCCAATTCTAGGCCTCTTCCACTCCTAAGTCTTTTAGACCAAAACAAGGGTGCACATAACAGCAAACACAAGTGTTGGGTATTAAGAAAAAACGTTTTGGGCCACCAAAAACGAAATGGTAGATGGGGAAATCAACCCTGGATGAGCAACTCAATTTCAGAAACATTTATGGGAATTTCAGAAGCAAAAACGACCTCTACAAACCCCCAAATCATGAATCTCTCTTCACATCCAATGTGCAATACCAAAAATGGATTTCCTAGCCATGGCAAATGAGGAAAATGCAGAAATCATGAGGGAAAACACCCCATCTAGCTCCAGCTGCATGAGGAAGTGAACCACATGGGTGAGGGATGGTTTGGGCACCAATTTCCGGGTGTTTTCTTTCCCCATAAGCAAAGATACATTTTTCAAAAATCATGGCTTTCCCCAATACGAAATTGACTTCCATACCTCTTCCATTCCCAAGGCATTAACTACCTCAACCAACTTCTAGAATAATTAAATGATTGGGTGCATAAGACAAAATCGGTAGTTGAGATCTTTATGGGTTCTCCCATTGACATTTGGATTAACCCTATTGGCTCAAGGGTTTGAATAATTTCCCTCCTATTCCTTGTAAAATCATGCCCCCATCTCTTGTTGCATTGCATAGCTAGTTGTGGGTATTTTTATTAAATTGCATATTTACATGATGTCTCCATTTATATCATGCCTAGCTAGCACAAGAACCATAGGTATCGATTTTAATTACCAATACATAAAACACTAAATCAATGGTGGGGCCTTGGCCTTGAGCTCCTCACCATGATTAAATAACGATATTTACATCATGTACAATTTTAATGCAATGGGGTCAAAATCGAGATATTATAGGTATTACAGAGGCCATAGGGCATGGCTAAAAACTCACAATGACCACCATGAGTGTGGAAGGTTGTCTTAGGAATATTCACCTTTTCATCCATATTTGATGGTAGCCCGAGCGAAGGCCGAGTTTGGTGAAGAATTTGTCATCATGTAATAAGATATCTTCGATGTCAGGAATGGGGAATTTATCTTTGATATTTTTTTAGGGCTCAAAAATCAAGACACGTATGCTAATCTCCTTCTTATTTGAGAACCATAACGACTGGTGAAGAATAAGGGCTTGTGCCAAAATGAATGACACATGGCGCCAATAATTCCTTAATGATTTTCTTTGTCTCATTATTTTGTGTAAAGGGTGGCACTAAGGGCATATATTGGGGGGTGATTACATGGTATTAAAGGAATACCATGGTCTTTTCCACATAGGATGGAAGTAAACTCTTGGGCACCTAAAAAATATGTTAATATTGGGATAAAACATGTTAGATTTTTATCATTTAATCAATATGATCTAGGATCTTATCTGAGAGAATAACATGCACAGCAATAATCACAAGAGACAAGAGACACAAAGAATTTTCCTCGGGGAAACCATAAAGGAAAAACCTTGCAACTTCCTCGGAGATAGAATGAGCACCTATGGCAAAAGTAAAACCCAAAGAAACAAAGATGATCCCCAACAGTTGTTCTCTCTCTCACTTGTGCGAGCTAATTCTCTCTCACTCATGCGCTATTGTTGAGTGAGTGTGTGTTTCAAATAGAGAGTGAGAAACCATAACGACTGGTGAAGAATAAGGGCTCGTGCCAAAATGAATGAAACATGGCGCCAATAATTCCTTAATGATTTTCTCTGTCTCATTATTTTGTATAAAGGGTGGCAATAAGGGCATATATTGGGGGTGTGATTACCTAGTATTAAAGGAATACCATGGTATTTTCCACATAGGATGGAGGTAAACTCTTGGGCACCTAAAAAATATGTTAATATTGGGATAAAACATGTTAGATTTTTATCATTTAATCAATATGATCTAGGATCTTATCTGAGAGAATAACATGCACAGCAATAATCACAAGAGACACAAAGAATTTTCCTTAGGGAAACCATAAAGGAAAAACCCTGCAACTTCCTCGAAGATAGAATGAGCACCAATGGAAAAAGTAAAACCCAAAGAAACAAATATGATCTCCAATAGTCGTTCTCTCTCTCACTTGTGCGAGCTACTTTTCTCTCACTCATGCGCTATTGTTGAGTGAGTGTGTGTTTGAAATAGAGAGTCTCACTCTCTATTTATAATTGCTTTCCACTTGACAATGACTCTACAGGGACGACCTCACTAGGAGATTCTAATAACCCTATTACCCCTCAAATTTGGGGACTATTGCCCCAACTTACAATGGAAGGTTAACCTTAATGACTTTACATGACTTTAATATATTAATGACTCTCCCGATCGGAGGAATAAACATCTATGTCGGGGTACAATGAAATACAATAAGTGAATACATTCAGAAATTACAAATACATCAACACTCCCTCTTAACTAGGAAGGTATTCTCTTGACACAGTTCATTAGCACAAGTCTTCGTCACTTAATCATCATCAAAGCTGGATCATCATCAAAGTTGGATCATCATCAATATCACTTATGCGCTATCTCGAGCAATGGCTCTATCTCTCAAATCTAGTCGTCATATGAAGTTCTATAGAGCTAGTCTTTTTTCATGATGGATGTAGGCCTAGCCTCCATGTAGGTCTTCATCAACAAAGCCAACCCTTTTTCATGTTGGATGTAGGCATTGCCTCTGCAAGGACTTCCACTACAGAGCCAGCCCTTTTTCATGTTGGGTGCAGTACCTTGCCTCTACAAGGATTTCCACTACAGATCCAACCCTTTTTCATGTTGGGTGATGTACCTTGCCTCTACAAGGATTTCCACTACAGAGCTAGCCCTTTTTCATGCTGGGTGTAGTACCTTGCCTCTGCAAGGATTTCCACTATAGAGCCAACCCTTTTTCATGTTGGGTGTAGTAACTTGCCTCTGCAAGGATTTCCACTATAGAGCCAAACCATTTTCATGTTGGGTGCAGTATCTTGACTCTGCAAGGATTTTCACTACAGAGCCAGCCCTTTTTCATGCTAGGTGCAGTACCTTGCCTCTGCAAGGATTTCCACTTTAGATCATCTTGAAGCACAATCCAGATACACATAACACAACATTCACATTCATCGGCATGGTAGGACACTCCTACTACCATTCAAGAAAGACTTCAGCACTTACATCCACCGGCATGGTAGGACACACCTACTGCCATCTGGGAAGGGCTCATGTGTATCACTTTCCCTTTGAGGGAACCTTGATCTGAATAACACCAACCTTATCTCTGAAGTACTCAAACTTCACTCTGGCCAATGACTTGGTCAACACATCAGTTATCTGCTCGCCCATCGCAACATATTGGAGCTTCACTGCTCCTCTCTACGCCATATCCCTAATATAGTGATACTTGATCTCGATATGCTTCAAATTTTCATGGAACACCAGGTTCTCCGACAACTTCACACAACTTTGGTTGTCACAATATATACAAATAGAATCTAACTCAAGAACAAACAAATCATAAAATAGCTTCCTCAGCCATACTATCTCACAACTAGCCGAACAAGCTACGACATACTCTGTTTCAGCTGTACTCAGTGCCACGCAGGACTACTTCCTGCTAAACCAAGAGATCACACATGATCCCATACTAAAGCAGCACCCTAAAGTGCTCTTCCTATCAATGGAACTTCCTGCCCAATCTGAATCCACATAACCTTCTAGGTTAGTCTTCTAATTTGTATCATACTTGAGCCCATACTCAATTGTACCCTTTAGGTACCTCACTGCATGCTTTGCAACCATCATGTGAACATGTCTTGGATCCATCAGGAACTGGCTCAATGTGTTCACAACAAAGCAAATATCTAGTCTTGTATTCGTCAGGTACATCAAGGACCCAATCATCTGATGATACATCATGGCATCAGCTGACTCTAATGAAGCATCACTCAATAGCTTCAGGTTCGATGCCATAGGTGTGTCCATGGCCTTGCGGTCCATCATCCTGAACCGCTTTAGGATCTCTATTACATGCTTCCCTTATCTAAGGGAGATTCCATATGCAATCTACCACACCTCCATGCCTAGACAGTAGTGCATCATACCCAAGTCCTTCATCTCGAACTTGGAAACAAGTATCCCTCTGCATTTCATACTCTATGTATTGAAACATTATGTACTGGAGTGACAAGTAGCTTCCTCTGCTACTAATATTTCTGTGTATCCCATGATGTTGTCATCTACTGCATACTGGATCTTGTATATCCATATGGAAGACACTACAGACTTCCCTTTAGGTCTCAATACTGCATCCTAGACATCATTCTTCTTGAACTGGTGCTCTCCTTCCCTTTATTCTTGGCTACTTCTTCATAGCTGGAAGTTTTTGCATCAATGATGTCGCTCAACAGTGTAATATAACTGCATTGTGTTTGAGACCTCTTTCTTTCTTTGAAAGTATCATCATATTATTCTTCATCTTGGATTATTTCTCGTGCCTAAGGTGGTCTTCATCTCTCGAGGTGGATATACCATTCTCTTCATGTTCTTCTGAAGCTATTTCTTTTTTCATGGTGTCTTTGACCCGAGAAGCTTCAAGTTCCTCTTCATGTATGCTTATTGGAGTGAATATTGAACTGTCGCCACTTGTTCTTTGAAACAAGTCTCATCCTTCTTTTCTTATAGGTGATTGTCCGTGATCTTTCCTACAAGTCAAATGTACTAGTTGTATGGTTAGAAATATTTCATAAGGCATATTCATAATGGAAAATTCATATGCATGAATATATAATCATGCAACCATTTTAGCCAATACAACATTCATCCATATCTCATGGAAACTTTCTAGATGCCTTCCATCTCTACCATGACATCATTGAGATTGTGCACTAATCCAATATGTCAGCAAAGAGGTTTCGTTCTAGATAATTAGCAATGGACTGTTGTATAGCACCATGGGCTACTTACCCGTCACATGCATATTAGTAGTATAATGTCATTAATGCAACCATTCAATCATGCATAATAACTAAACAATGTCATATAAACAACTATATATATAGGAAAAGACAATTCAAATACTTATCTTTATTTGTTTCGTGGGTAGACTCCTTCTTGAGCCTTCAGCTTCATCATCTTCTTCATTCATAACATCATCATTTCTTATCTAAATGCTAAGATGGATAAGAGTTTATTCAAGAATTGAGTCCTTCATATTCCTCATCGCTTGAGGGATCTTTGTGAGAGCTTGATCTTCAGTTGCTCCCATCTTCTCTTCTCCTATTATGAGTTGAGATTCTTCTTGTGTGCATTCTTCCCAAAGTCTGTTGAAGTTAATCACTTCCTTCTAGCACACATTCCTCGAATGAATGAATCCCATGATCCTGGGAGGCCATTCAAGGTGGTTATAACAATATATTATTATTCTTCGATTGCTTCATCATAGCATATAACACTTCCTTTTGGTGTCTTCAAGGATGACACATGAGGGATGAGATGATCTTTAATAGAATCCGTAATGATTCTCTTGGCTCTAGCCTTAGCCTCATCTCCCTCTGTCTCTTAGAACTTCCTTATTGATCTAAGTCAATTTATTCAAAGATCACGGAGTTCCTATACTTCCATACTTGGAAGTTGTTGGCTTCACCAATATTGTCATCAAGCTGGTGTGATTAGTCATTTTGAAATGAGAATCTCAAATGTAAATAGCAAACGATTAGATGTTACCGATTTGAGGTGTCCGTCTTGGTTCCGAAGTTGGCTGATCTAGGGCTTGTCAGAGAAACCCTAATTTTTAAAACTTGGAATCTTTCAGATCTTATTGGATAGAAATATGCGCCTCCTCAAGCCGAGCTGAGCAACATACTCATATTCCCAAAACTGTGATCAGAACTGCAAAATATCTTATGCCCTAGTTTTCTTCAATTTCTTCTACAGAATTGCCTGATATTGTTTCTTCGGTATCTCTAAAGTAATACTCCTATATGTTTGAAAATTTTCATTGCAGTATCCTCATTTTTCCTCTTTCCAACACTGCAGGTTTGAGCATAATTGGTTTCACCAATTGGGACTTATGAGATTTTTCCCAAGGTGACTTATTTCAGGACTGTTCAGCATAGCGAACTTATACATACTGCCACATGTCACTGTTTCACCTTCAGGGTATGAAACTTTTACCAAAAAAAGTACATTATGTACCCTATCTGAAACATCTTGAAAAAATTTCATTTGGGCCTTCGTATCCCGAGATATATCAATTCTCCCTAGGTATCATGTTTAGGGATGAACCCTGGGAGAGGTTGGAACCTTGATTTGGAGGAATCATATCTCCCATAATATAGAAAATATGAGGATGAAATTTTTACACAATGTACAGAAAGAATTTCTCTTTGGTCTGTAAAAAATTTGGCTTCTGATCCTTCTCCAATCTCGCATTATAGGGAAAGTGCTAGCATTACTAAATTGAGTCTTCTAGGGTTTTCAGGCATGAAACCCTAATTTCCATTAGCTGCCATTGCAGCTGTATTTCAGCTGTACACTGGAACTTATCTAATTCATATTTAATTAGAACCTCAAATAGAATTACAAAATATTTAGATCTTACCAATTTGAGATGCTTGAACTGGATCTAGAGCTGATCTTTTGTAGTGTTGATTTTCTTGTCCAGGGTCAAATTAGGGTTTGACTTTCCCGGAGTTTTACCCAACCAAAAATTTCGATCTTGGTCTCTAAATTTTAATTTTGAGGAGGAGAGAAATCCTATGTTGGGCTCACTCAAAAATTCCTCTTATGTGAAAAGCCCTAATTTCCCGCAGCAATGATAGGTCGAAAATTGAAAATGCACGGAATCAAATTATGAATCGACAGAAAGATGCACCCTTCAATGGAGAGTTAGCCTAGCCTCCTTTTTGTTGATGATCTATGGAGAGAGACCCAAAAACTAAGAATCCCTAACTTATGTATCTGCATAGTGTTTTCTTCTCGGGTTAGCTCTGATACCATGTTAGATTTTTATCATTTAATCAATATGATCTAGGATCTTATCTGAGAGAATAACATGCGCAAGAATAATCACAAGAGACAAGAGACACAAAGAATTTTCCTCGGGGAAACCATAAAAGAAAAACCCTGCAACTTCCTCAGGGATAGAATGAGCACCAATGGCAAAAGTAAAACCCAAGGAAACAAAGATGATCTCCGACAGTTGTTCTCTCTCTCACTCATGCACTACTGTTGAGTGAGTGTGTGTTTGAAAAAGAGAGTCTCACTCTCTATTTATACTTGTTTTCCATTGACAATTACTCTATAGGTCCGACCTCACTAGGAGAGTCTAATAACCCTAATACCCTTCAATTGTGGGGACTATTTCCTCGACTTACAACGGAGGGTTAACCTCAATGACTTTACATGACTTTAATATATTAATGACTCTCCCGATCGGAGGAATAAACAACTCCGTCAAGGTACAATGAAATACAATAAGTGAATACATTCTGAAGTTACAAATACATCAACAAAACATGTCACAAGTTAGGGTGAATATTTGGTGTGGGTGTTCCCATGACTTGGATTTCATGGAACTAAGCAATGACACCTTGGTGACATTTCCTTAATAGTTTCTCCATAATATGCGATGAGATAATATTAGGATAACCATGTGTAATTTATTAGAGGTGGTGTGTGTGCTTATCCTAAGTAAATTTGAGGGAGAGAACTTTAAAATCCATAATGATAAGTCCCAAAGTTCGGAGCCATTCAACCCCTAAAATTATATCACAACCACCCATGCCGATGGAAAACCCATGTGGAGGGGGCATTGCAAAGGTTGAAGGGAATGACTAAAACCTTGTAATTACCCTCATGAGTGTGGAAGGTTCTTGGGAATATCCACCTCTTTCATCTTTATTTGATGGTATCCCAAGCGAAAGTCGAGTTTGGTGAAGAATTTGGTGTCAAGTAATAAGATATCATCAATCGCATGAATGGGGAGTTTATCTTTGATGGTTAATTTTTTTAGTCCCGCCTCAAAAAAACTAACTTATGGGGGATACCTTAATCTAGAATAACTTAAGTTATTTGCATTTATGCCCTCTAACTATTTTTCATCACAGTTATAGCATAAGCCCAAGCATTGGCTTTCAACCATGCCATATCGCGTAAACTCGTGGGTTCCAAAAGGTGGCATGGCCATATTACTAGAAGTAGGGGCCATGGGAGACCTAGTGCAGGTGGGAAGGAAGGGCGTCTGGGTTGGGAAATGATCACCAATTCAACTTCTCTAGCTCTATCATAGGATTCCAACCAAGAGGAGTGACATTGCATGAAGTCATAGGCATGAATTGGTTTTTAAGGCCATTGATGAAACATTCCTAGTAAAATAGAATCATAGAGACCTTTTGTGTGGATTTCCAATTGCTCCAATGTTGTAATATAATCCAAATAGTGATAATTTGGCACAATTTGGTTATCCTACCCAAGAAGTGAGTGTCTTGGTCAAAGCGCTCGTGAAGGATCTTCGCAAATTGACTCCATGGGACATAACAACAATAAGATTTTTTGTTCAACTGCCCCATTGTTAGCATTCTAAATCTAAATATAAAATCCCAATTTTCAACTTTTGAATATCATCTTTAATTCCATCGAGAGAAAAAATAATGTTCCTTTTGGGTCACCCGATGCGAGGGATCAAAGCCATAAAATTTGGATATGTCAATATAAAATGATGCCATGAATATTTATCCTCAAAGGAGTGAGGTTGGGTGTTTGGGAACAGAGTGTGAGATTCGATTTCTTCATTGCCAAAGGA
Organism: Pseudotsuga menziesii; assembly: GCA_001517045.1. Lineage (NCBI taxonomy): Eukaryota > Viridiplantae > Streptophyta > Pinopsida > Pinales > Pinaceae > Pseudotsuga > Pseudotsuga menziesii. The sequence goes on from LPNX010266638.1 coordinate 14,187, forward strand.
TTCTTAGTTACGATCCTCATATTTATGAACATATCCAACATGTTGAGCTCAAGCTTCCATCCTGATTTGGTCATTAATCCTCTTGTTAGTGGGCTTGTCCATTCACTGCTTTAAGAACGGAAACAAGACGAGTATGATGTCCATGTTGGATTGGGTGGATTTGGTTTTCTTCTTCTAGGTCACTCTGGTTGCCCCAGTTTCTTTGGTTGTGAGTGTGTATCATGGTGGCGGAGAGGTATGAGTGACGAGTCCACACAAAAAGGGTATAAGAGATGTATATGAAATTATCAACACAAAACAAGGATTCTGTTGAGATGGGTCACATATAAGGTTTTGTGGGACCATTGGAAAAGGGTTGTTAGAGATATATATCAAATCGATCAGAACGGTGCATGTTTTTTTTTAATACTAGGGAATCAAAAACTGGGGAATGGATGGTACCCACAACATAAGGGGTCTAGGGATCCAATCCCGCTACCATTATAAACTTAGGTGCCCCATGACCACTCCCCAGCATGGGACACTTAGCCTGGATTGAGTGGTAGCTAGCTCACTTGGCCCAGCTTGGGAGGTTTAGGACAAGGGAGATAATAGATCTATTATGGTGGTTTTTCCCAATTTTGGGTCTTCAACGTGAATATGGTGTGTCTATCTTTAATGGTTGCTTGTGCTTATGATGTGATTCTTGTTTAAATCCTAAGAAGTGGTATCAAAGCCATGGTTTGGCATATAGTTGTGATCATTGTGTTGTACTTGGTTTTGAATTAATTATGGGGTGCATGTTCGGTGGTACTCGACACCCTAACAATATTTTTGGATTCCTAGTTAGAATGTAATTTCCTCAGGTGCTAGAAGCACAAGGTATCTCTCTTATGCAAAGAGAAGGGATGTTGCATCAGGTGTGGAATGAACCAATATATAGGTACTAGGGTGGTAGGTGTACTAATAGCCTAACTTGATGTAGATCAGAGAGGTTGAGTCTTCGATTGGGGGAGGAATGTGAGATGGTTTAATCTCAATTGTGGGACCAAGATTTATGAGCCATGTATGTGAAGAGAATTCCTATAGAACTAGTGGTTACAGCGGTTAAGGACCCGTGTAATATGGTATATGGATTCCTTTTTATATGGATGTCAATGACAAGGTTGAATGCAGGTACAAAAAGAACATGGCAGAAAATAAGCAAGTACGAACATGGAAAAGTGAAAGTATTAAGCAACGGATGGTGATGGTGTAGTCACCATGAAGACACGCGAAAAAAAATGGACCAGTTTGCATGTAAAAGGGCATATGGGTTTAAGAACTAGTAAGGCATGCATACCCCTAGTAACTCAATAGTAAAGTCGGGAAATAGACCTAGGTGATAGGGGGTGTATGTGAGATTCCTCAGGAAAACTTTGAGGGGGGTTGGTTTTTACTCCAAGTAGAGTTTAAATGGGGGATTGTTAGGGTTAACCTTGACTCAAGAATGAGTCAAATGGTTTAGTTATAAGCGTGTGTTTTTGGGCCCATGGTATTTGGTAGCCAATGGTAGATTTCATGGTATTTGGTGGCCAATGGTATTTTTCCAAGGTATTTGTTATTCAATGGTAGTTGGTGGCTCATGGTATTACATTTAAAGAAGCCTTTATAAGGCTTGAGGAGGATCCATTATAAAGTGGCCTGGAGGTGAGTGGTGCCTAGCTCACTTGGCCTGGCTTGGGTGGTTTAGGTCAAGGGAGATAATAGATCTATTATGGTGTTTTTTCCTGATTTTTAGTTTTACACGTTAATATGGCGTGTTTATATTAAATGTGTTGCTATGTGTATTTTTTGTTCTCTCATTATTAATTATATGTATGCTCGTTTAATCCCTAAGGCTTAGGACCCCCTTCGACATTATTGGAATGTTTAAGGTAGTTTCTTGTCGGACACTTTCCATGGATTGTTATGGAAGGGGACATTCCATTAATGATGTTCTACTATTACTGAATTGTTTTATAGTCCAATGGTAATAGAATTTAAGTTTAATTTATGGTTGGTAGGAGATCAATTTATGATAATGGGCTAAGAGCATTCTCCTTTTCCATTGCCTCTTACAATGCACATCTTATTATTATAAAAAAATGGTATGTAAAGGGTTCATGTTCTTAGGTAAGGGACATAAATTGTTGTCAAACTTAAATTTATAAACTGTTGATCATTTAGTTGGATTTCAACTCCTATTTTCTTGTTCACGTTGCATCTTTTTAAGGCCAAGGTTGATTGCAAAAGCCACATTAGACACATTTATCCAATGACTTTTCCCATAGTCAGAATTGGGTATCTGTCAGACATTGAGTTCTCAACAATCGCTATAAAATTTGTGTTTCTTTCAGTCTATCAAGCAAAAAATTTAATATAGGAACATTACATAAGTTGAAATTTATATTGAAGCTACAAATGCAAGCAACAATGCTTGCAAGGCATTGCATTTCTTGCATTTGTATTTGGACATTTGGATATGGTAGATCATAAGTGTCTTGTGTAGTTCTTTACTTATTTGTCTACATTCATAATCAATAATGCATCTAAAGTGTATATTCTTTTAGAAGCTACTTCTCATAGTCTAATCAAGATAAATCTTATTGGCGTGGTAGATTGAAGATATGGCACGTATTTGGGGGGTTAAAGTTATTATAACCGTATCTGGGATGTGATTCAAAAAATGTTGCATGTTTTAAAGGTATAAACCCATTTTATATCTCTTTGTTGTATGTTTAATTATACATCTTGCTTGCATTGTTGTTACTACAATACAATTTTGAGGGAAGATTTGATCTAATGAAGTTTGTGAAGCTTACCCAGAACGAAGGACTTTATGTTCATCTTCGCATTGGTCCTTATGTCTATGCATAATGGAATTTTGGATATATTTCCTTTTGACTACGTGACTCTTTGCAAGGTCCTATCCACTCAATATCTACTAGGTGTTTATAACAATAGACACAAACCTTTTGATTTATTTGTAGAAGCTTTTCCAGTTTGGTTAAAATATGTTCATGGAATAAGTTTAAGAACATATGCCTAATATTTTATTTGTAATGTTTCTTAATAGCTTGTGCTCATGATTTATGGTTAACATGAAAAAATAAACGCAAAGAAGCCAGTCATTGCATATGCTCTCACATGGAGTCTTCAGGAAATGGATAAAGTTGGTTGCATATCACTTGTGGATGTGACGAAAGGTTGGTGCCTTTAGAATATTGGCATTTTCTAAGCTAGATAATTTAGTATATTCTTTAATATTTTGTGCTTTGATTTATATTTAAGTTCTTTATTTTTCAACCACTAGGCATGAAATTGGATTCACAAAGAAACTACAAAGTCTTATAACTAAATTTATGAATCATTGTCTTTTGCAAGAAAAAAATATGGCCAACTAATACCCAATGTCATCCAACATTGTTAAGAATGAGAAAGCAACGTGAGAGAAGGAAATATATACAATGGAATTGTAAGATCAATCAGCCATGATAGATGATCCAACTCAATATTGACACCAATAGAGCATAATCCTAATTATTAGCCTGAAAATAAAACCATGTAGTCATGGCAAGAGAAAAATGCATTACATATGTAGTAAAAAACATCTCCATGGACAATGGAAACTTTCCAAAACCTAAGTCACTCAATACTATCTTGCAAGAGTTGATAACCATTTATACAAACTAGAAAAGGAGCATGTGCATGTGTTACCCTCTGTAAAATATCATACTAAAAACAAAAAGTGATTGTGAGACACAGCTTAACAAGATTCCAAGAATGTCCACAACTTATTTAAGTAGATGTCCACATCCATGGGAATGCACATTATTTAATAAAATTCCCCATCGAGCATGAAGGAATATGCCCGCCAATCAAGACGAAATGCCTACTAGGCATGAGGAAATGCCTGCCAAGCAAGTGGAAATGCCCTCCAAGCATGTAGAAATGCCCATTATACATGAGGAAATACATGCCCGGCGTGTGGAAATGCCTGCTAGGCATGAGGAAATTCCCACCAGGCATGTGGAAATGCCCGCTAGGCATGAAGGAAAATGTACGCAAGCTTCAAAAAATGCCTACCATGCATTAAGAAATTCCCACTAGGCATGTGGAAATGCCCGACAAGCATGTGGAAATGCCCATCAGGCATGAGGAAATGCCACCATGGATGAGGAAATTCCCACCAAACACGAGGAAATGTTTTTAGGCATATGGAAATGACCGCCAAGCATGTAGAAATTCCCACCACTCATGAAAGTAAATGTATGCCTCATTTCGCAAAAAACCCGCGAGGCATGAAGAAATGCCCACCGTGCACAAGGAAATGCCTGGTAGGCATGTGGAAATGTCTGCCATGCATGTACAAATTCCCACCAATCATGAAGGAAAATGTACACAACATTTAGAAAATGTCTGCACAACCATATTGCATATCTCCTCCACAGTCTCTCAATTTGTACCTATAAACTTGAAGGACTATCGATATGTTTTAATGTTCCTTGCACTCGGGGTAATGTATAGAAATCAAAGGTATCCATGACCCTTCTACACGTCTTTGACCCAACTTTTTCTCCATCAAAGGATGATTCAAGCATCATATAGAAAAATTGCAATGCAATTCACTAAATTTTCATACAGTACAAATATACGGAATTGACATTACTTCCTTGTGGTAGAGTCACAAATGTCTTACAAAATACATGGTAGTAGAATCATACATATTTTTATATAATACTTAGACATTATTAGATCTAAAGATATTCCATATCCAATAGTTTATAAGCAGTTTGTCATGATGTGATTTTTTTTAACAGAAATGAGTAATAATATATTGATGAAAGGTTGGACAAGTTCAACAAATAGTTACAGAAAACAACAATCCATATAGGAGAGACATTGTACGACGCATAAGCCAAAATGTAGATTATTACAACTATCATGATAAAGGAGTTTATTTCCCAAAAAACAAAATCGCCAATGATACTATAGATTCTAACAAAGTGGCCAAGTACTAATAGACAAAAATATTGCATATAAATTAAAACTAAAATTTGAAATCAGTTTTTGAATTAGATGCCTTAGAGGGGTCTTCATCGTGATCAAAATCCTCAACAGAGGAACTTCCAGAATCTGCAAAAGGGATAGCATTAAAAACATCATCACCATCTACCAAATCCTCACCATAGTATCAATAATAACATCTTCATGGTCACTGTTATCAAACTGAAATCCCTGAGAATCTTCGATACTATCATCAACATCATAATCAGGAAAAATAAGAGAAGGGATAACCAATTCCTTGTCACCGGAGCTGGATAATATTCGCACAAAATTAAGAGGTTGTATAACAGAAATACCATCATCCACTTTAGAATTTTGTCCCTTGATAAGATCATCATGAATTTTAACCATAGCACCCAGCCCATCAACCTCCTTATTAATTTGTTGCAACATTGTCATGTCCCCTCCTGCCTTGGAGGAGAACACAACCACTAATCCTACTCGGATACCACAATGTCACGTACCCATACCTCACATAGATCATAGACCATGACACACATATCTCTGATACCATAATGTAGCGTACCCGCTACTCTTATACTGCTCTGATATACCACAATGTCCATGAACCTGGTGCCCATACACCTGACTGATATGCAAAATAATTTTAAACTTGTTATTTCTTTCTCTTTAACACAATCATGGGCCATGTAATATCCTTTAACATTCATTCTTAGGCTTAAAAACAACTGTAACAGTCGTTCCGCCATCAACAGATCCATTCTGTAACTAGAAAGGTCATTTCCACACTAAACTCGACCTTTCCACACTCTGCCTTCCCCCTTCCCCCTTCCCCCTTCCGCTACGGAATCCGGGAACTGGAAACATAATGTGCGACGGAGTCATTCAACCATTTTCCTCCTTCTGCTTTCTACCTTTCGCTGTGGAACTCAGGAATCGAAAACTCAACATTCAACGGAATCACTTAACGACTTTCCCCCTTCCGCTGCGGAACTCAAGAGTCGAAAACTCAACATTCAACAGAATCACTTAACCACTTTCTGCCTTCCGCTGTGGAACTCGGGAATCAGAAACTCAACATTCAACGAAATTACTTAACCACTTTCTGCCTTCCGCCATCTGCCTTTTTTCCTTCCGCTGCGGAACTCGGGAATCGAAAACTCAACATTCGACGAAATTACTTAACCACTTTCCACCTTCTGTCGTGGAACTTGGGAATTGGAAAACCAACACTTGGCCTCATTTCTCTTTCTGAGTTTTTCCTCCCGCTTTCCGCCTTCCGTTGCGAACTCCGGGGTGCGGAAACATACACTTTACCTTAGAATTTCTGGCTCTTTTCCACCTCCACATTCCACAGGTGGATTCCAGGGTGTGAAGAACCAACATTCTGCCATGTTTCAACTTCTCTTTCCACCTTCCGCAGGAGAATTACACGGTGCAGAAACGCTTAAGTCAGACGCATTATGACTCTATAACTAGGCTACCAGCCTCCATGAACTTAGGAAAAATGCATTGGAACCAAAAGCATATGCAGATATAAAATGCAAGGACATTTAATCAACAATAAACTCTGCTTTAATTCATTCATAAGCATTCAACATAATCAGTATATTCATAAGCAAATACATTGCAGAAATAACACAACAGAGAATACTTATCTTGGAGATGAAGATGTCCCGCAACTAGCTATGTCGCTGCAATGTTCCACACAACCATAGGCCAGTGTGTTCATCAATCTCTCAACACCACTGCTACCCCTAAGTTGGGCATGATTTCCACAAGGAAATAGGGAACAACGGGCTCACACATAGCTAGAACACATCAACACAGTCAAGCCAACCTACAGTTGGGTTTATCAGACTGTCTAGCCAAGCCAATATACAATTGGGTTTATCAAGCTGCAGGAAACAACCCAAAACACTACTGAGTTTATCAGGCTACTTAGCCAAGCCAACAAATAGTTGGGTTTATCATATTGCACATAGTCAAGCCAACATTCACATTAAAGGCCAGCTAAGACAACATATGGGTTTATCACGCTACTCAGCCAAGCCATCTCACTCCTGGGTTTATTAGGCTACTAAGCCAAGCCAACATTCATAATTGGGTTTATCAGGCTGTCCAACCAAGGGTCACACATGGCCAAATGCACAACAAGACACAGCCAAGCCAACTACCAGTTGGGTTTATCAGGCTACTCAGCCAAGCCAATTTCTGATTGGGTTTATCAAATTTCTCAACCAAGCCAATATACAATTGGGTTTTTCAGGCTATCAACCAATCCAATATATGTTTGGGCTTATCGGGATGCTAAGGCAGTGGAAAGGTAGAATGGATAATCTAGTGGCTCATTCAAGAGCTAGGGACACCTCCATAAGATCTATCTGGCCTGGCATCCACAACACCTACACACCCAACACAAGGAACCATCCCCTTCTCTACTCCATAGTCCCTCGATCTATGCCTTCCCTTCCAGTGCTCTTCAGGGTGTGCATAGAAGATTCACCAGCCACTCCTATCTTTTTGTGAGTTTCCTCTCTGCACTAGTTTTATCAAGCCCATTCAGCGTCTCTTTCACTCCTTAGTCTTGCATACAGTCCAGACCCAAACTAGGGTACACATCACAGCAAACCACAAGGAGACATAGCAACACAGGGATCCACTCTATAACATAGATAACAGGTTTGCATACCACTCTGTAACATAGGAGAAACAAGGTTTCACTTGTACACAGACAAACACCGCAGAATGCGTAGCAATACTCTACTAGTTCTCGCTGCGTGAGGATAACACTGTTGAATAACCCGTTTGCGACTCTGGATAGTGAATCGCATAATGAACCATCAACAACGAAGAACAACAACAAAACCTTCTTGTGACTGAGGGAAAGACAGACTAGCACGCATCCATGTGCTTACTTACTTCAAAAGCAAGAATGTGACTTCCCCAGACTGCAGACTTTCTCAGATTGCAGGATGGATCAGACACGAAATCGACTGGCATGCCTCGCTCTTCCCAAGGCATTAACTACCTCAACCAACTTCTAGAAGAATTGAATGATTGAGTGTAGAGGACAAAAAGGTTAGATGGGATCTTATGGGTTTTCCCATCGACATATGGCCTCACCCTATGGATCGAGAGTTTGACTAACTCCCCTCCCTGTTCCTTATGAAATCATGCCCCCATCTCTTATGTTGCAGTGCATAGCTAGTTGTGGTATTTTATTGATTGCATATTGACATGATATATCAAAATACACTGTTCCTGACCAACACCATAACCATCGGCATCAACCTTGATCGTCGATCCACACAACACCAAATCAATGGTAGGGTCTTGGCCTTGAGCTCCTTGCCATGATTTAATACAATATTTACATCATGTACAATTTTAATACCATGGGGTCAAAACCGAGGTGCTACATTCCCCTCCCCCTTACATCAGCACTATCCTCAATGCTTTGCAAAATTGAACAAAAATGGATGTGTTAATCGCATGGCATCCTCTAGCTCCCACGTAGCCTCATTAGGACCGTAGTGCTTCCACTACACCTTTACATGTCCAACGACTCAATTCTGGAGCACTATGACCTTCTTGTTGAGGATGCGCAATGGCTCAGTTTGGAACTGTCCCTCGGGTTCCACTGAATCACATCCCAATTTATCACATGGTTAGGGTCATGTACATATTTCTTAAGAAAAGAAACATGAAAAACATTATGAGCTCTAGTGCTAGCAGGCAATCATAAGTCTATATGCAACTAGCCCTATTCTTTCAAGCACTTCAAAAGGCCCACAACATCTAGGTGATAGCTTAGCACAACTTCCAAGCTTCAAGGAACTCTTTATTGGCCTCACTCTAAAATAAACATGATCCCCAATACTGAACTCTCTATACACTCTATGCTTATCTGCATAGATTTTGTGTATGTCTTGGGCTGCTTTCAGGTTCTGCCTGGTCTTTGCTACCTCTTGCTCCATTTCCTTGAGCAACAATTATGTACCAAGCACAATCCTCTTCACTGGGTTATCCAAAGTCACTAATGTTCTACACCTTCTTCCATACAATGCTTCATATGGACTCATTCCCAATGATGCTTGTTGTCCATTATTATATGCAAATTCTACCAAGTGTAAATAATCCTTCCACTTTGATGGTTTTTCCATTACATACATGTGAAGCATGTCTTCAAGCACCTGATTCACTCTCTCTGTTTTTCCATCAGTCTAAGGATGGTAGGTAGTGCTAAAGTTCAACTTTGTACCCAAATCTGCAAACAAACCCTTCCAAAAATTGGAAGTAAACTTGGCATCCTTGTCAGAAATTATTGCCTTAGGCAATCCATGCAATCGGAAAATATCTTTCATGAATATATTTGCAATGGCATCAGCTTTATATGTGGACTTAACCAATATAAAATGTGATTCCTTTGTCAACTTATCCACCACAACCATGATGAAATCATGTTTTCTCGTAGTCATTGGCAATCATGTAATAAAATCCATGGAAATAACTTCCCATTTCCATTCTGGGATTGGAAAAGGAAACAACAAACCTATTGGGTTTTGATGCTCAACCTTCACCTGCTGACATTTCATGCACTTATAAATATACTCAGCAGTGTCCTTTTTTCGTTCATGGCCAAAAATATTGCTTTCTGGATGTAGCAATTGTTTTATGATACCCTGGGTGACCAGAATATGGAGCTTGATGGATCTCATCCATAACAATTCTCCTCAAGTCTGATACATTTGGAATATAAATTATGTTCTTATAAGTAAGAAGTTCATCTTCTTCCAATGTATATCCGTCATACTTCCTTTCAAGGCTTTGTTGCTGCAACTTGGCCTTTATATACATATACATTTCATCCTCAGCAGTATGATTAATAATTTGTTGTCTCAAATCTGGTTGGCAAGTACTAAGAGATACCACATGCATTTCATGCACCTTCCTGTTGAGTGCATCAGCCACTTTGTTTTCTTTTCCTTTTATGTGTTTGATTTCAAAATCAAATTCACATAAAAATTCCAACCATCTAGATTGCCTCGCATTTAAAGTTGGCTTATCAAACAAGTATTTCAAACCACAGTGGTGTGTCCTTAGCTCAAATTTCCTTCCCATTAAGTAATGTCTCCACATCTTGAGAGCAGTACTATGGCTGCAAGTTCTAAATCATGAGTAGCATATTTTTTCTCATGTTCTTTCAAATTTCTTGACTCGTAGCATACCGCGTGGTTGTCTTGCATAAGAAATCCTCCAAGTCCTTGCCCCGCATGCAACAGTACACACCACATAATCTTTTTCTGGGTCTGCAATCTTCAAAATTGGTGCACTTGTAAGAAGATTCTTCAACTGCTGGAAGCTTTCCTCATATCTTGGTGTCCACTCAAACTTTATCCTCTTCTTTTGCAAAGAAGTGATTGAATGTGCAACTTTGGAGAATCATTCAATGAATCTCCTATAGTATCTTGAGGGTCCCATAAAATATCTCACATCTGTCACATTTCTTGGGGTTGGCTTATTCATAATGGCGTCAATCTTCTCAGGGTCCACAGATATGCCCTCCTTTGAGATAATGTGACCCAAATAATGGATTTTATCTTTATAAAAGTCACATTTTCTCAAATTTGCATACAACTTATGCTCCCTTAGAAATTTCAATGTCATCCTCAAATGTTCTTCATGCTCTTCTTCATTCTTAGAATAAATAAGAATGTAATCTAGGAAGACAAGAACAAACTTGTCCAAATACTTGCTGAAAACACTATTCATGAGACACATGAATGTAGCTTGTGAATTTGTGAGGCCGAATGGTACCACTACAAACTCATAGTGTCCATAACTTGTTATAAAGGTTGTCTTATGAATATCTTCATTTTTAATCCTTACCTGATGGTAACCAAACCTCAAGTCAATCTTTGAAAATACCTTTTCTCCTCTCATTTGATAAAAAAGGTCATCAATTCGAGGTAAAGAGTATTTATTTTTCACAGTGACTTTGTTCAACTATTTATAGTCAATACATAATCTGAGTGTACCATATTTCTTTTTTACAAACAGAACTGGTGCTCCCCACAGAGACACACTAGACCTGATATACTTCTTTTCCAACAACTTTTGCAGCTGCATCTTTAGCTCTAGGGATTCTGGTGTGCTCATCCTGTAGGGTGTCTTGGACACTGTAACCAGGAATATTTCACCTTCTACGGACAGAAGTTGTTCCTCTGGTCTGAATGGTTCAGATCCAGAACAAATGAGTGAATGACAAAGGATGAAGACCTTCCCTGGATGTTGTAGACACCTGGAATGCTGCTTCGATAGTGAACCTGTGTACCTACAAACAGATCAAACATGTAAACACATCAAAGCTACCAGAAAATCATCTACTTATCCATGTTAGTGAATAAGGAATCTAACAACATGTACATGTGAAATCAAAACAACAGTAATGTGGGACAAAAATCAGCTTTGCATTAAAGATGTATGGAGAATCTTACAACCATTGCCTTAGTGTCGACAAGCATCTCCACGAGACAAACACTTCATCCCCATAAGCTCCAACTTTGCTCCCTATGCTCTCCAATGGCTTGGACTAAGTGGTCAATCCAACAGCATAACAATACCTCTATATTTCTCCCCCTCAACCATGGACATGAGCTTGTATTTATAAGGCTCAATGGATAGGAATAGTTGAGAGATTTGTGGATGAGGTGGCCTCTAAGATCCTATGATGGGGGATCTCGAGCTCAACTGACCCACAATGATAGGGATAACGGAGGACATGAGGCTCATGATCTAGAAGCCTCAAGACACTTCTATTTTTCCCATTTTACCCAAGGTACCGCTTTTCTTCTCTTATGACAGAGCGGTTTAGATGAGAAATGCTTATGGACCAAAGACCATAGGCGGTGGCACCACTTATGGAAAATAGGATACAGGCAGTGCGAATAAGGTACCGCCCATGGGCCACAGGTAAAGCGCGGTGCTGAGTTTTTTCATGTAGAATTGACAAACAACATAGGTTTCCACTCTAAGTGCTAGGATTAAGGGAAAACATGTAAGTCAAAGGTCTTATCACATGGTGGTGACATGATTTGGGTATAACAGAATGCCCCCCAAAGCATGAGAATTAGAGGGATACGATAAACGAGAGCTTTGAGAGAACAAGTTGTCACTTCGAGGTGAAAATGTCAGGTCGATCGGAGCATGTTGTCAAGTAGGCATCTATAGTACATCAATATTTTTGACTCATAGACACAAGTAACCAACTCATGGCTGCAGACCAATACAAGGCAGATCCATGGGAGGAATAAACAAGCATGGCTACTAGAATACAGCGTAGATCCATGTGATAGAGGACTCAAACTTGGACATAGCTCCCAAACATACAACGTAGATCTATGTCATACAGATGCAAATTTGAGCATAGCCACGACAATACAAATGTGGATCCATGCTAGATATACAAAACTCCATCGCAACCTGGGAGAAGCAATGAGCGCTTAAACAAATACCCAGGGTCTTTTTCTCGTCTTCCGCAAAGTACGATTCTATTCATGTGATTACAATGATCTGAAGTCGAACATGGTAGAAACCACTTAATTACCGACCAATGATGTGAACCATTAGCAAGTGCAAGGGAGATCACCATTGATGTCAATGATTCCCAAGGTACCCTAGTACAATCTACTGAGTGTGATTAGGTGTCCTAATGTCGAACACCCAATTGATTCTATCGATCAAAGGTCAATGATGTGAACCTATGTCGAGAGCGAGAGAATCTGTCATTAGGGCATACAGATCTCAAGGTACTAAGTTTTTGTTTCTAAGACTATTTCCCGGATGATGAGCTGATGTCGATGGGAAAAGTCTCGTCGAAGGAGGGACATGATGAGTCCCACATCGACGACACGAAACTCGAAACATAGTTCTGGAATGATGTGAATGTAGTAACCATAGGACTGACTCAAAAGTAATGACACAGAGACTCTTTTGGTTGCAGAGGTAAATTTCTTCAACTTCTCTTTGAACATCGGGGGACACGACAAAATACTTGGCAGCATGACTAAACAGGACGAACACACAATGTGATAGCGGACAATGCATTCTTTTGAAAGACTCAAAGGAGTGGCATGACTCATGAAAGTGGATCATCATGGAGATCAGCTGAATACCCAATTGACTGAAATGATATGCAGATAAGTGCCATGTTCAAACATAATGACAAACTACTTCCATTATTTTCAAAATGATTCCCTTCCCATTTTCCCCATCATGGTTGATGAGTGCCTCTTTTCAGTTTTACAAGTTCAAAGAGGGTAACAAACACTCAGTATAGCTCGTCTAGAGACAAGTCCAAACTCATATGTTTTACGAACCTGAGAGAGGAGGGGTTCGTTCCCAAAAACAGGTCTCTCAATGTTTAATTTAACGAGTCCAATGAAAGGAAACTCTGTATCGTTCATGTTTAGAGAGTCTGAACGACCACGGAAGAAGACTCCATAGGGTCCTTTTTTGTATGATTTAGTCCCTAAGGCCCGTAAAATTATAAAATCATACCTTAGAGAACTCTTCCAGTCATGATTGGCTGGAGTGTTCCTTTTTCGTAAATAGTCTATCCGAACTGAAAAAGAGATAACCTGCCGTCGGAGAGACAACTCTTCAAATGCTTTAACGAGCATGAAGAAGACAAGACCACTCGACAATATTTTCGTATTTAAGGAGCCCGAAAAGAGTTTAAAGAAGACTCCATTAGTTCTCTTTTCACTATGAGAGATTTTATGAGCCTGAAAAGAATCAGAAACGGACTTGGACCTTTGATACTGAGTTTCGAGAGCATGACCAAAGTGTCGTAATAAACGCTCAATGACTTTTTTCGTTTTATGGTAGTACGAAAAAGTCAAAAAAACGAACTCCCAAGACTTTACTACTATTGTTCTTCTATCCTGCAACGACTCAAAACAAGTGTTAAATGCACGAATAAATAAGATTAAGGGATTACGACTGATAAATTTTGAGTAGTAAGCGATTTTAAATCAAAACTATAACACGTCAAACCCAAAAATGTGTATAAAAGTCATGTAAATAGTGAAAAATCAAATCATTTTACTATTTACCTATAGTGGAGATCATTTGGAGCACTTTCCTAATCAGATCTTCAGTTGTTGATATAGAGAGTTTCCACCGTCGGATTCAAGAGCCGTCAGTTCTAGGTAATATCCTAGACCCTACTCTTGCATCTTATGCCTTTAATTTTGACTTTTGATGGTGTTTTGGGCTTGTATGGCAAGCACTAAAATCGTGGAAGCGGGCATCGCGCTTATCCCTTGCAGGATACGCGGTACCTCGCTAGAACCGCGCCGAAAACACAGCACATAGGCGGTGCCACCGACTGTCTTCAATGATGCACAAGCGGTGCCGGCCGTGAAGATGTAAAACTATTCACACAAGCAGTGACTAGACCATTTCATTTGATTTGAAAGATTAAGAATGATTCTAATGGGTCTTGTGATTGTTTTTGGCAGGTTCTAGATGATCAAAAATGGTGATATGGAAAGAGAGACAACATGATAATGAAGACGCCTTTGCCAAAAGGAATGCGGGTTGCATAGTCGCATTAAGAGACTGCGGACTCCTAAAATTCTTCCGAACTCCCAGTATGGTATCACATGAGGGATTGCTTGAGCATATACTCCGGATGTGGAATTCATAGCAACAACACTTTGAGGTTGGGGCTCATATTCTGACAGTTGAGGTAGAGGATATCTACTTCCTTACTGGCCTTTCAAGAAGGGGTGCTCCCATCTCGGTGACTAGTTCCCGCGGAGGGGACATTACTACACTGGAGTTGATAAACTGTCACTGTGTCCTTGGGACAAGGACATCAGGGAATAAAATCCCCATAAAGGCAGTGATGGATGGACCTCTACGGACTGTATTGTTTACTATGCAGAGAGTGGTGGGAAGTCAAGGAGTGCACCAGGCTTCTAGGGCACATATGCTCTATACCATAGAGGCCATGGCGCCTACAGTCTTCAACTGGGCGAAAGCCCTGCTTCCGATATTCAAGGATAAGCTGACCAAGTGTCGGCAAGGGGAACTGAAGCAGTTTGGTTTTGGCTCCATCCTAGCCTGCTTCTTCTTTGAGCGAGTACCACAAATGAGACCCCAGGTGGTCTTTACAGAGCTAAGAGCGTAGGACCCTCGCATGCAAAGGTGGGTCCAGATTATGGGCCGTACTGGACCGAGCAAGGGGAAGGTGAAGTTCGGTGACCCATTCTTCTGATGGCTAAGAGATCAGATCCTCATGGTGGAGGATTATGCTTATGCAGCTACAGACTTCAGCGGAGACCCTAACCTACCGCTCCCACCTAGTGGACAGTGGGGTGACATCGGTAAGAAGCAAAAAAATCTAAAATGGAAGTAGTGTTTTTATGTTTTTTGATGTTTTATATTTTTTATGTTAAGTAACGAGACCTGAATATTTTCATGCAGATGTTGGAGCAACATGACCTGGGGGAGCTTCCCCATTGGATAGACGAGCTGGAGCCCGCTTCGTACCGTAGGGTGATGATGTGACCAAGGAGTTAGAGGAAAACCTGGAAAGGTTGACCCTAGACATCCCTGACGCTTCCATTGATGACCTCCCTCTGAGGTATCAGAGACCTACAGCAGGAGTACTGGGTCGGTTTAGCAGACTGCTACATAGAGTAGCCCGGGTAGTGATGTGCTACCACGAGCATCACTAGACGATGTATGCATGATGTATCTACTGAAAGCTAATAGCTTCAGGATTTTGTATGGTGATTTTTACCTAAAATCCTATGTGCTTCAGACGAGGTCTCGTGACCTATTTTTTGTAAACATGTTCATATATATATACTTTTACCTGGTGTTTATATGTCTCAAATGGTGGATGTATTTTACATGAGTTTTATGTGTCTTTAATTGTTTATTTACAATGAACCATGTTTGATTTTAATGTCATGAATGGGAAATATGCCAATCTAGGATGTAATTAGCTAATGAGTCAACAACTACATTATGTTCCCTAGGGATATGCCTATAGGCAATGGCTTCAAATGACCTTTCTAACAAGCATACCATCTAGAAGAGGCAGAGAAGAACAGGATTTATAATGGTATAAACATGGTTTAGATGAAAAACCACGAGTTGTGAGTCCATCAAGACTACCAAATTGCGAACATCTTGGGAGGCAGCTTCAGTCAGAAGACCTATGATTGCTCGATACTTAGCGATGTTGTTGGTAGCGGGACAAATACAAACCACTCCTGAACTGGCCAAATCTTCAGCTGGGGAATAGAGAACCCAAGCAGATGAGGCAAGATTTAAGGTGTGGCAGCAAGCACCATCAGCGAAGCCGTAGAAAACCATCTGCTCTGCATGACCAAAACATGGTATAAACAGATGCGGACACTAAACTCAAAACCATATTGAAAATACTAAAAGCACACTGAAAGTCAAGCAATATACATATATGCAAGATACTATCCAAGAAATACCTATGCATAGTACCTCTTCAAGTATAACCCATTGCGAGGTTTCCCTAAAGGGATTCCATCGTATTCAATGAGCTCGTAGGCCCCTTTCTCTAAAATTTTAGAAATGACGAAAGGACCGTACCACATGGACTGGAACTTTCCTTTCCCTAGTTTTCCAAATCTCTGGTCGTAAGTCAAAACTAGGTCACCCTCGTTAAAGGCATGAGGTTGGAGGGATTTATCATACTGCGCCTTGAAAAGTTTCTTATGTGCCTCATTAGTCAATGCAGCATCTCTCTGAGTTTCGTCAAGGTTGTTCAAGTACAAAAATCTCTCTTCCTCTGCGGAAGTGTCTGGGAGAAGTTCAACGGCAAGTTTGAAGGATGGAATCTGACATTGAATCGGTAAGACAGCTTCAAGTCCATAGACAAGCTGGAAAGGTGTGAAACTAGTAGCTGTTTTCACTGAAGTCCTGTAAGCCCAAAGAGTGGAGAAAAGGATGTGGTGCCAGTTGGATTTATGGTCTCCAACCATCCGACAAAGCATAGTTTTCAAAACTTTGTTAATGGCCTCTACCTAACCATTAGCTTGCGGATAATATGGCGTAGAGTTTTCATGGCGAAAACCTAGCTTGGCACTTAGTTCCTCCATATTTGATTACGGAAATGTGATCCATGATCAGTAACAATGGACTGCGGGACTCCAAATCTAGCTATGATATGATTGAACAGGAAGAGAGCGGCAGTCTTACCATCTTTCGAATATGTAGCAATGGCCTCAGCCCACTTTGTAAAATAGTCAACGGCTACGATGATGTAACCATGCCCCCTGGCTGAGGTAGGCTTACAATGCATATAATCAATCCCCCATTTGGCAAATGGGCCAATGGCAATGACGGGGTGTAGCGGAACAGGATGAGAGCGATTTTTGGGATAAAAATGTTGACAAGGTGGGCATTTATTAACAGCCTCGTGACAGTCTTTAAAGACTGAAGGCCAAAAATAGCCAGCGCGAAGGATTTTCTGGGTTGTAGCCATCCCAGATAAATGACTGCCACATGCTCTAGAGTGGCAATCATTCAACACATGTTCAGCTTCCTCATGGGTGAGGCAGGCATCGCCGGAGAATAGAATCAATCCCACATCTATACAAGGTATCATTCAGGATGAGGTAGTATTTTGCGTGGTGACGGATACGGCGGCGATCATCACGGGATAGATTTGGCTGAAATCTTTGTGTTTGGAGATAAATAAGCATATCTCCATACAATGGGTCAATAGTGCTTATCAGGAACAAGAATTCATCCAAAAATGAATCACTGGGCTCAGATTCCATCGAAGCACAGGGAAGATCACACATGAGCTCGGCAAAGACCAAGGATTTCTTTGATGTGGCTTTGGCAAATTCCATATCAAAATCCTGTAGTGACTATCCATCACCTGCCCCCGAGCACCTGACGAGTCAAAATGTAATACATAGCGTTCTAGTCTTCCAATACAGTGGTTGTGCAGAGCAAAATGTAGTGATGAAATTTTTGTACAGCAATGACCGTGGCCAATGCTAACTTCTCCACGCATGAATATCAGGTTTTGGAATCCATAAGATTCTTACTAGCATAGTAAATCATGTGCTCCTGACCGTTGGGATTTTTTTGCACCAAAACCATAGTGATGGTAGTAGCGGAGGCAGCAATATACAAGAGAAATTCCTTTGAATAATCTGGGGGGTGTATCACGGGTGAATGAGTCAAAGCATGTTTGAGATTATCAAAGGTGCGTCGGGCTTGGTTATCCCAAAATAACGGAGTGTCCTTCTTAAGGAGACACATATAACCGTGCGTTTTCTCTGCAAAATTGCACACGAAACAGTGGAGAAAGTTTTCCTTCCCTTGCAAACTTTGGAGTTTGAGAAGATTGGTTGGGGCTGATAGAGCTAAAATGGCGGCAATTTTCAAAGGGTCTATCCGGATGCCATCCTTAGAGACCACAAAACCTAACAGACGTCTCATCTCAATGCAAAAAACACATTTATGTGGGTTGAGCCGTATATTATAATGACGGCATCTCAGGAAAATATCTCTAAGATGGCCAGGGTGGTCCTCCCGTCACTGTGAATGAGTAGGGAGGTCGTCAAGGTACGATTCAACAATATGTTTAATATCTTGAAACGCATAGGACATCGCACGCTGGAAAGTGGGTCCAACATTTTTCAAGCCAAAAGGTAACTTCCTATACACAAAGGTTCCCCATGGGAAAATGAATGCTGGCTTGTGCTGATCGGTGGGTAATATCTCAATCTGATTATAGCCAGAAAAGCCATCCATGAATGAGAAGATGACACTTCCAGCACAGTTGTCGATAATCTGATCAATATGTGGAGTAGGAAAGTTGTCCTTGGGACAAGATTTATTCAAGTCTGTAAAATCGATACAGACTCTAATGGTTCCCTACTTTTTATTGACAGGGACAACGTTCGATACCCATTCCGTCAGTGGTACAGGATAAATAAACCCAGCTTTGAGAAGTTTCTCTATGTCAACTTTAATAGTTGCGGCCTTCCGTGGATGGACTTGCCTTAGTTTTTGCCTGACAGGTTTAGCCGTGGGATAGGTTTTAATTTCATGGACCACAATGGATGGGTCTATCCCCGGCATTTCTTCATAAGACCGGGCAAAAATATCACGAAATTCTTTGAAAAGTGCCCTGTATGCTTCAAATTCGTCTGTCGAGTAGTTCTGCCCAACATGAACATGCTCGATGGTACCAGGCTTGGCTGATATGTCAATTGGATTTGTCTAAGTAATGTTGCAAAGGTTTCCTTCAGAATCTATGTCTTGCAACAATATAGGACTTTGAGGTGCGTTGACAATATCAGTGGAAAACAAGGATGCAAAGTCATGGTTAACCAAATTGGTGTTGGGGAGGAACAGGGATCTATGATGGTGATCCTCCCAGATGGATTCATTCCTATTCATAATCTCCATAATGGACTCGTCAAAAGGAAAAGTCTCAGAGAGATAATCCAGAACAGGAAGAGATGGTTCTAACCAGTAAGGCAGGTGGTAAGGATCCAAAGCCACAAGATGAAGCTCATCGTTGTGATCATCGTAAAAGGTTTGAATGGTGTTGTACATTTCTTCATGTGGACTCAACGAGGTGGACTCAAAAATTTGTTTTCCCTTGGGCTCACAATCAAATGATGCAATCATATTCATTGTCGTTGTGTCTGTGTTAGTAGGAGTGGATGGAAAAATACCCATAAGGGATGAATCCTTCAACATGCCTACCCCAATCGATTGGTAAGGAGGAGGGACTGGCCTAACATAGGGATGTTATAAGTTGTAGAGGTCGTAACATCCAGCGTACAGAAATCAAGTTGATCAATGGTAACAATTCTCCCTAGATGTGGAAATTGGACTATTCAGAATACTGTCGAAGCGACAGCAGTCATGGCGTAAAACCAATTTCTTCCTAGAAGGAGGTTGTAATCTAACGGGGCGTCCACTACTTCTACTTGAATAGAAACAGTTTTTCCCCCAAGCTCGACTGCAAGGGCTGATATGAGACCGTGGGGCTGGAAACCTCTTCCATCAAAGGCCTTCAAAGTCGTAGGTGATGTTACAAGCTCGGGAGAGCCGATAGCTTTCCAACAAGACAGGGACAAAATCGAAGTTGAAGCTCCTTCGTCTAAGACAGTCCTAAAGACTTCCTTTCTGACTACTTTCGTGATTATTTGGAAAGCAAGTTTGTGAGGTAGTCTAGACTTATAGTTCTCGACATTGAAATGAATCAAATTAGAATTGTCTGGGTCTAAAGCTCCTAACGCAGTTAATAGGTTTTTGTGTTGTGTAGGACAACTTTGGAGCACTTCCAAGGTAGACATTGCACATGGTGCCTGAGCAAGATCTTCAACTACATTATAAAATTGAGCGGCTCAGGCGTTAGGGTTAAAGACGGCCTTCCTAAGAGTACTCTTAGGTGGACGCAAAATCATATCGAGAGTAGGCTTCTTGATGGTTAGGGGGATAGTAGATGAGGATTCGGGAGAACCAGTAGAGGGAGCTTTCCTTGAAGAAGAATGGTCTTCTTTCTTGTCTGCGGGTTTGTCATAATTCTGACTTCGAGTCTGTAGACTAATGGTATCCGAGGACATCATACGAATTTCCTCTGACGAACTAGAGTTTCCCTGATTAGACACGTGGTCTATTAGTTGTTGTTGAGAGGGAAAAGGATCCGTGAGAACTACAGGTGCGGGATTTGTTTTCAAAAATTGGGTGATTTCATCCCGGCGGGGACACTCTTTTGTGAAATGGTCACCTCCACATAGCAGACATGGATATTTTGCTTTTCTTTTCCCTTTATCATTATCATTGTTGGTTGGTTTTGCGTTCTTCTGTTGGTTTCCAGGTTTTTTATTTTTATTTTTACCTTTCTTTTTATTATTGCCGGAGGTTTGAATACTCTGAATAGAATTA
The DNA here is from genome assembly GCA_001517045.1 of Pseudotsuga menziesii. Taxonomy (NCBI): domain Eukaryota; kingdom Viridiplantae; phylum Streptophyta; class Pinopsida; order Pinales; family Pinaceae; genus Pseudotsuga; species Pseudotsuga menziesii. The sequence continues at coordinate 35,193 of LPNX010266638.1, forward strand.
ACCTTGGTGGAAACCTTGGGAGTCGAAGGAGTAGGGGTGGCAGTTTGGGGTTGCTTGGCAGGTTTTGCTGCTGACGGGGATTGGATTGAACCAACAATCCCATCAAAAGGGACTTCTGCTGGTGGCTTTGCATGATCGGTGCTTGGGCGAGGAGCTTGAGGAATCAAGTCATACAAAGTTTCGGAATGGGAATAGACCAAGTCCAGATACTGGGCTTGACTAATGGATTGCTCTTCAGTAACGACACCACCCATAGCCACATCTCGGGCAATTGGAGGCAACAAATATTTGGTGAACCAATTAGCTAATAACTGATCCAGAATAGTATTAAATTGAGCACATAGATCTGTGGAAAACACAACTCACAAAATAGATCACACAATTTACTCAACAATTGAAGAATGAAACTGTGCAAAAATGGCTTGCAGTAGTGAATGCTTTCATTAATCAAAAAGTAATTGGATAATAATTACAATGAAGTACAATGGCTTTAATAGCCACATGAAATTCGAATCCACATGAGGAAATTCGAATCGATAGACTCTACTTGACTGTAGGTAACTAAGAACTTGTCTAAATAACTATCGGAGGACTCAATAGTTAACTGACCTTGTCTAAACCATAACTGGAGTTCATCGGAGCTCTAAAACACAACTCAAGTGTTACATTCAGTGTTGACTAAGGCTAACTGACTGTGGTAGGTGAGAAATGCGCCCCTCCTAAGTGCAGTCAAGTAAACCTAGTGCTAACTGGATGTAGAGGACTAGAACTGAATGTAACTGACTCCTAACTTAGCTTAACTAGTCATCAACTAAACTGAACTAACCTTGGTTGGTTTCGGCACTCCCAATGGCTTCCTAAATTGTAGGGATTGGTTCAGGAGGCTCCTAAACTGATGCGATCAAGTGTAATCAGTGGTAGTAAGCCTTAATTAGTGTTCCCCACACTTTAGTAACTGAAACATGTGCCCCAATTAGGCCAAGTGGACCCAATGGTGCTAATGACTATAAATAGACTGGATGGACTCCCGATTTAGACATGACTCCTAATTTAGACATATGACCAAATTTGGACAAGGGAGGATTAATAATCCTAACACCCCCCCTGAATGCTAACTTGGACAATCTGTGGGCCCTAGTAACTAAGACCATAGGTCACCCATTACATCAAGTAAAATAAAGTAACTGCTTAATACAAGGAGTTGGGGCAAAAACCACATGGGAAAAAATCCCCCCCTCTATGTAAGCAGGTAGAATCAGGTCTCAAGTTTGAAAAACTTGAAAATATGTTGCTGCAATCTTCATCTCTGTGAGGTAGCGAAGCAGCATGCATGGTGTGTTGTGCACAGGTATTATGGGGCCTGGCATGTAGACTTCTCCTTCTTCTCAAAAAATGATGATGGAAGGAAGGAGGAATGTAACCTTTGTCTCTTGCTGAATGAAGAGGTGTATGATCATATACATTCTTCTGAATGTAGTGAGAATGAGCCCTTTCCATATAGCATCTTACAGGGAGTATATTGCTTCTCCCTGAAGGAGGTAAGATAGCATGACATAGCACAAGGATCTTTCCTTTCTAAGTGTCAGGTGAGTTTCCAATCATCTTCCTAGGTTCCAGTTTGGAAGTAGGGACTAAATCTAGATTTGAGTCACCTTGAATATCAAGGTCATAAATTGATAAAGATGGATCTGCAATACTAGTAGAAGCTGTAAAAGAAGTAGATGCAATGATTTTACCTTCCCTTGCAAGTGGCTACTGAGAGTGCACCGGTTCTGAAGGAGGCCTGAAATGTGAGAAATCATATGCTTTTGAAGCATTATTTGCAGTACCCTTTGTTATGATGCTCCCAGTAGAGATATCTGTGATCTCCACTAAGTCAGGACCAAAGATCACTTGCTTTGGAGATCCAGTATGGGTTATCTGATAGATAGATAACAGGTTTGAAGTTAGGGAGGGAACAAATAGCACATCTTTGAACCTTCCATGTTCAAGTTTGACAGAGCCCTTCCCCTTTGTTTTGACTTTACTGTTATTACCCATCTGAATACTAGGACCATCAAAGGACTGAAAAGAAGAGAATGATTCTCTGGATGCAACCATATGGTTGGAAGCTCCAGAATAAATGAGGAAGACATCTGATGATGTGCAGCAAGCCTTCAGTGCATGGCCTTTCCTTTGGTATTCTTCATCTTCTTCTTCTTCAGAATCATCCTTCCTTGTGCTAGCAGGTAGAGAAATGTTATGTTTCTTCAAAAGAAGAGCCATTTCATCAAGTTGTCTTCTCATACAGGAGCTTTCTGAATGAAAGCCCCTTCCACAGTAAGAGCAGAGTACCTTTCTTTGACATTCTTCTTGCTTCTCTTCAAACTTGAAGGTTCTTTTGAATTCTCTTTCTTCACAGGAGACTCGTCCCTTTGCTTCCCTTTGTCACTCGCTACCTTATCTCCTCTTGCAACCAGAGCTAGATCTTTGGGAGATTGAATGATCCCCATTTGGATCAATTTATCATTCTCAGAAATAAGAGATTGGATCAAGGCATTGAGAGTGGGCATCTTCCAATTTGGATTAGTGAACCTTACTGTTTGGAAGGTGGATACAAAGACTGAGTAGTCTGCATTGAGCTTTGTGAGAATGGCAAGGATGAGCTGATCTTCATCCTTCTTCACTTTGCATTGCTTCAACTGATATATCAGGTTCTTGAACTTTGTGAAGAATTCATTCAGAGATTTGAAATTGGATGGATTGAGAGTAATCAGATCATTTTCTAGCTGATGGATCCTCATCTCATCATGCTTATCAAATAAGGAGGCAAGCTTGTCCCAAACCTCCTTGAGAGTCTCCAAGTCTTGGATGTGAAATCGAAGATCTATAGAGAGTGAGGAGAGCAAGTGTCCATGGGATTCATCAAGCTTGTTCATGTACTTAGCTTTGTCTTTATCTAATTCTAGCTCTTCCTTTGTTTCTTCTATGATTCTGAAGAGATGCTTGGTGCAGAGCATTACCACCATGTCATCCTTCCACTGGTGATAGTTGAAGGGAGTGAGAGGCTCCACTGGATGAGCCATTTTGAATGTAGTAAGAAGGACTGAGCTACTGTAGCGAATGCAGTGAGAAGAAGAGGCTGCTTGTAGCGAATGCTGTAAGAAAAGCTGATAACCTGTCACACAATCAAACATACAAAGTAAGGTCGACAGTCTGCACTTTTGGAATTTCCTTCACACCCAACATAGTTGATCAAGCAAGCTTGATCAACAATTTCCTAACTTGGGATATTAAGTGGTAAATTCTCCGCTTCTGGTGCAGTACTGGGAGGAGAAATTTGCTCGAAAAAAATTGATCCAGCTGGAGATCTGAGGAGGAGAGGTGTCTTGTCTGCTGAGGCTCTAATACCATATTGAATTGAGCACATAGATCTGTGGACAAACACACAACTCACAAAATAGATCACACAATTTACTCAGCAATTGAAGAATGAAACAGTGCAAAAATGGCATGCAGTTGTGAATGCTTTCATTAATAAAAAAGTAATTGGATAATAATTACAATGAACTACAATGGCTTTAATAGCCACATGAAATTCAAATCCACATGAGGAAATTCAATTTGATAGACTCTACTTGACTGTAGGTATCTAAGACCTTGTCTAAATCACTATCGGAGGACTCAATAGTTAACTGACCTTGTCTAAACCATAATCGGAGTTCATCGAAGCTCTAAAACACAACTCAAGTGTTACATTCAGTGTTGACTAAGGCTAACTAACTGTGGTAGGTGAGAAATGCGCCCCTCCTGAGTGCAGTTAAGTAAACCTAGCGCTAACTAAATGTAGAGGACTAGAACTGAATGTAACTGACTCCTAACTTAGCTTAACTAGTCATCAACTGAACTGAACTGACCTTGGTTGGTTTCGACACTCCTAGTGGCTTCCTAAATTGTAGGGATTGGTCTAGGAGGCTCCTAAACTGATGCAATTAAGTGCAATCAGTGGCAGTAAGCCTCAATTAGTGTTCCCCGCACTTTAGTAACTGAAACATGTGCCCCAATTAGGCCAAGTGGACCCAATGGTGCTAATGACTATAAATAGACTGGATGGACTCCCAATTTAGACATGACTCCTGATTTAGACATATGACCAAATTTGAACAAGGGAGGATTAATAATCCTAACAAATAGGAGGCTTAATAAGTCTTCTCTGCCTTCTCCACTCATGGATATGATCGGACATGTGGGTGGATGTGTTCTGTCGCAAAGAAGTTAAGAGATCAGTACCTATTTCATAACGAATAGGAAGCTGAAAGTGTGTAAGAAATACAGTTTCCAACAAGCCAAAATCCACAAACGAGTGTTGCGGAAGTTCAATATACGATTTCACTGCTGTATCGGTCAAAGTTAGCTAAAAGAGTCTTAAACGAATTGAATCATCCAGAAGGGAGTTTGAAGAACACCACAGATGGAATGTCATGACATGGTTTTTCGAATCATCTCCCTGCTTCCCATCGAAATTTGGAATGTCCGATGATAACTTTACCGGAATGGGAGGCCACGAGGGGTTATGTCGAATGGGGTCATTAATCAACTTGGACAAATCAGGCAAGTCCAAAGTTGCTAGGAAAGGTAACTGACGGTTAGGTTACACATACTGGTAATATTGATATGGCATATAGTTACCAGTAGGATCGTAAGTAGACATATAGACAGGTTGTTGTGATGAAGAACTACCGGAAAATCCGCCCGCAGGGGGTTGATTTCTGGGATTAGGACCGTTAGGACCACCAAGGCCTCTAAGAGGAGGGCCACTATGGCCTTCGGAACCACTAGGACCATTGGGACCACCATGACCACCGGGACTACCAGGAGGCAGACCACCAGACCCTCCCAGACCTCTAGGAGGTAAACCTCCAGAGCCTCCGGAACCACTAGGAGGAGGGCCACCAGACCCTCCAGGGTCATTAGGAGGAAGGCCACCAAGCCCCCCAGGACCACCGGGACCATTAGGACCATAAGGAGGAAAGCCACCAGGCCCTCCTGGACCATTAGGTACCCCAGGGGGAGGACCTCCATAAGGCAGTCCTTCGGCACCTCCCACAGTATGTATAGGTATCCCTCCCATAGCTGGCATGTAGGACCAGTTGGGTTTCCCCCATGGCATGAAAGTATTACTATGATATGGAACTCCAGCATAAGGCATTCCTGTAGGATTGGGTGGATAATTAATGTTTTCCACAGGTTTTTTATTTGCTATATAACCATAACCCTAAGAGGTTTGATTGGTTACAGGTTGTGCCCCCAAGGGCTGACCTGAACTAGATGGGGGATTAACCACATTAGTGTGGGTGGGAGGGACATAAACTATATATTTCTCTATACTAGAGGTCTGTCCTTGACTAGGTACAATTTCGGTGCCAAATAACATAGGTCGTGCCAGGGAAGGTAATGGCGAAACATGAATTGAAGGTTGAGCCCCAGGTGCGAAAGACCTGGGAGGATTGGGAACATACATAATATGGGAGGTGGTGGGGTTGGTAGTTTGACCTGGGTTGTGTGGAGTTACTGTGTGATCTATAATCGGTTCAATGGGTCTCATAGAATCGGCAAGCGAACGGTATCCCACAGGAACAGCTGTGGAATGTGATGGTGGTGTGCCCAATATGTCATCTATTTTCTTTTCAATCTCCTATGCACAGAGAATGGCTACATGGTATTTTCTACGTTCTTCTTCATCTGGAGAAACTTCTTCAGAAAAGTTTAAACGGGTGCCAAATGAGGCAATGGCCTATACTATAGAGGTATCCCAAAATGGAGCATTGGGACATAATCCGGACGGGTAGTATCATCAACATGACCTTCTATGGAAGAATGGAATGAAGTATTACCCCAAGAAGGTTGTTGGACCAAGGGAGGCGAGTGTGAAGGATATGGTCCTCTGCTTTCTGCAACCACATTATCTCCCACTTGGGAAGTGGTAGCAGCTCCTTGGTCGATCACTTCCATTGGATTTTCTCCTGAAACAGGAATAAAATCGGGTGGCAAGCCCTGTACTCTTCTGGACTATCTTAGCTCAGCCTGTTTGTATAGCTCTTATCTAACCTAGGGTCTCAAAAACTAGAAAACACACCAAAAATTTCCCTACTCAAGCTATAGGTCAAACAAGCAAACTTAAATGACAGGAGGAGTTCAGATAGTCAGCTCTCTCACCAGGATTGTCAAGAAGGTGCCACTTGCGATATACCTCAAGGGTATGTGCATAGTAATCTCCCCGAATGTTGTTTTCAGTGTATGGCTCCAAGCAAGATAGCCAAATGGCTTTCCTCAAATGGATAAGGTATCCTAGTGGGGTCTCCCGATATACACAAGGTACGTGGGAGCTCAAATCGGTAGTAGTGTTGTCTAATGCAGAACCATACACAAGGGGCCTTCCAATATACAATCGAGTACATGAAATACATTTCTATATACCTCAAGGGTACGTGAAAGGCTGTTCAATATACCAACGGTACATGGAAGAACCGTGTGAGTCCCGTGATGTAATGCGAACGAGTAACGACAGCTCCTATGCTTAACGACGCTCGAACACGTCTCTAACCTATCACTCAAATTGCTATGTAAATTTTAACCTATAACTACCGTTAATTTTAAAGTGGATAGTTAAATGAATGCATGGATTTTTGACAGAAAAAGTAAAACCATGCAATATGCATATGCAAATATTTCACTTTACCGTTCATGATATGCCTACCTACAGGAGGGAAAGAGATTATTTTCTTTTGCTTCAAAACCAAAAATTTCCAAACAACAAACTTGAACACAAAATCAAAGACAAGCAACACTTTCCAAACTCATTTATCTTTTCTGAAAGCAATCAAAAGGGGAGGAATCTCTTTTCCTAAAAGAAAAACAAGAAGCACACTATATGCATATGTACTCTATTTTTCGATTTTTCTTAAAGCATAGATAGATCTAACTTAAAACTACAATATTTTTTATTTTGATGAGATAGTACTAATGCAAAAGAGACAAAAGAACATAGAAAACCTGAAAGCTTGTGAGGCCAATCAGAGATCCAATGTCTTATGCTCACTAATGATAATGACCTAACCTCAGTAAAAAAATTTCTTTTTAAACAAGCAAAAAGAAGTCTTCTATGAAAACAAAAAATGAAATCAAGATGCTAATTAAACGTTTTTCTTTCAGTATATATAATAGAAATGAAAAGAGAGCTCGCTAACACCTAAGATTTCGAAAAATAAATCCTTTCGTAAACACAACCAACAAGCACGGAAGAAAATGGACAATCAACAAGCCTAATCTAGCTTTTGAATTCTTCAATCAAACCAATCTTTTACCACAAAATTTCAAACCATAAGCATCAGATTCTAACACACAAGCCTGACAGTGCAGGGCTGAAAGCAAATCAACTCAATTTTTTTGCAAAAAATGAGAAAAAAAGGTAGTCTTGGAATAAGGCCTACCTGGCACCGCGCTAGAGGGGTCTTGACAGAGCGGTTCTGGAGGAGCACCGCTTCTAGATAACAGGACTCAAGTGGTGGCACCGCGTATTGCTAATAGGTTTCAGGCGGTGGCACTGCTTCTTCCTAACAGCATAAGAGCGGTTCCCTATATATATCCAAAACACAAAGGAGAACGACAGATCAAGTTAGAAAAAGATCAGATCAAGGCAAAAATTGATGGATTGACAGTAAAAAAGAGCATAAAAAGTTGAAATACTTCAGATCTGAATAGATCCGAAAGTTTCAAACCAAAATTCACTGAGTCAGATAGCAAATCTAACTGAAGAGAGCTGGAGATGGAGCCTATATTCGGACAAGAGTTTAATAACTGAGGAAGATCATATCAACTGACATATGTATCGATCCCCAGCGGAGTCACCAGATTTGTAACCAGAAATATTTCACCTTCTACGGACAGAAGTTGTTCCTATGGTGTGAATGGTTCAGATCCGGAACAAATGAGTGAACGACAAAGGATGAAGACCTTCCCTAGATGTCGTAGACACCTGGAATGTTGCTTCAATAGTGAACCTTTGTACCTGCAAACAGATCAAACATGCAAATACATCAAAGCTACCAGAAAATCATCTACTTATACATGTTAGTGACTAAGGAATCTAACAACATCTACATGTGAAATCAAAACAACAGTAATGTGGGACGGAAATCAACTTTGCATTAAAGATGTATGGAGAAGCTTACAACCATTGCCTTAGTGTTGACAAGCATCTCCACGAGACAAACACTTCATCCCCATAAGCTCCAACTTTGCTCTCTATGCTCTCCAATGGCTTGGACTAAGTGGTCCATCCAACAACATAACAATACCTCTATAGTTCTCCCCCTCAACCATGGACATGAGCTTGTATTTATAAGGCTCAATGGATAGGAATAGTTGAGAGATGTGTGGATGAGGTGGCCTCTAAGATCCTATGATGGGGGATCTTGAGCTCAACTAACCCACAATGATAGGGATAAGGGAGGACACGAGGCTCATGATCTAGAAGCCTCGAGAAACTTCTCTTTTTCCCATTTTACCCAGGGTACCGCTTTTCTTCTCTTATGACAAAGAGGTTTAGATGAGAAACGCTTATCGACCAAAGACCATAGGTGGTGGCACCGCTTATGGAAAACAGGATACAAGCGGTGCGAATAAGGTACCACTCATGGGCCACAGGTAAAGCGCGGTGCTAAGTTTTTTCATGTAGAATTGACAAACAACATAGGTTTCTACTCTAAGTGTTGGGATTAAGGGCAAACATGTAAGTCAAAGGTCTTATCACATGGTGGTGACAAGATTTGGGTATAACAAACACTAGTGCTGCTCTAGGCACAAGGTCAATTGCAAAATCAATGTATCCCTTTGGAGGAAGTCCTGGAATCTCATCAGGAAAAATATCCTTGAATTCTTGCAATACATGAAAGTCCTCCAACCTAGGAGTTTCATTCTCCATTGCCTCCAAAACATGGGCTACATACAATCTATAACCTTTCCTATAGAACTTCTTCAGTTGTATTTCTGAAATCTACCTAACAGAAATCACCTTTGGAATGCCTCTTACAACCCTTGGCTTTCCCTCTTCATCCATGCATTCAAATGTCTTGTTGTAACGGTCAAGCTTAACTATGTGTGCTTCTAACCAGTCCATTCCAATGAGAATATCATAGGAACCAAGTGGCAGAACATTCAGGTTTGCATAAGTGAATAGCCCATCCATGACTAATGGACATTTCTTTACCACTTCACTAACCTTTCTCTTGGTTCTAGTGGCTAGTTGAACTAACAATGATTTGCTATGCTTTAATTTCTTAAAATCACAAATCTCAACAATTTTAGGAGTGATATAACTGTGACTAGATCTAGGGTCAGTCAAAACAGAAACAGATCACTTTGCAATCTTACCTTCAACTTCAACCATAGTTGACTAATGATCTGTCTGGCGGTCCTCTAGCGCTGCATATGTTTTAGGGACGGTCCTCGCTACTTGACCCACCATTTTTGCTTCTTGGATGTTGTGAACTTACCTTACATTCACATTCTCATGCAAACAATTCATGCACATATGGTTTCCTCCACATCCCCAACACTCAAGTGGTTCTCTGATCTCCTTTGGATCTCTTAGCTTCTCTCCCATCATCCTGTCTAGCTTAGTCACAGCTTGTGATGGCTGCCTTTTCTTATTTCTAAAGTGAAAAGGTTTGAAATCTTTCTTCCTTTGGTCAAACTTCTCATTCTTCTTGTCCTTCCATGCCTTATTGGAATCAGGTCTTCCTTTGTTCTGAACATAGCAATACTTAGCCTTCCATATAGCCTCTTCTAGAGTTCTAGGTTCATCAAACTCAATCCTGTCTTTATATGCTTGAGGTAGCCCACTTAGAAAACATTGAATTTTCACTTTATCATACATGATGTATCTGACATATCTAAACAACTCCAAGAATTTATTTGCATATTCTTCCATGGTCAGCTGTCCCAATTTCAACTCATGGAACTCTTTGATCTTGTCATCATAACACCTATCAAAGAGGTACTTCTGCTTGAAATATTTCTTGAACTACTTCCACACGATCCTTTTGTCATTGATATTCTTCACTTGCCTGAGGTGCTCCCACCATATAGATGCTCTTCCATTCAATCTGAAGATGGATACCCTTGCCTTCATATTTCCTTAATAGTCTTGGACTTGAAAATACTTTTTCATCCCAAGAAGCAAAGCTTCAGCTTCTTGACTAGACTTTACCTCACCATTAAAGGTATGAGGCCTTGCCTTCTTAAATTCATCACATGAATTGTTCTGGTAATGCCTCTTCCTCATATTCCTGTGAGATGAAGAGCTTGAACCCCCACTGGATCCTTCAAAGTTAGATGATCCACTAGAAGAACTTTTTCTTCTTCTGGCACTGCTCTTACTTCCTTCCGGATTTACTGCTCAATGCCCAACGTTACCTTTGGATGTCAGTCAAACTCTGTAGCATGGCTACATTCAATTGATTATGCTCTTCCTGAGCTTTAATCATTCTTTCATTATCTTCTCTGTAACTTTGCAATTCCACCCTTAGGATTCTCATGGTGGCTGCAATATCTAGGGGAGTCTCTTGATATCTTCTCCCATTGGATTATGTTTCAACATTTCCAACTCGAATGTTTTCCCCCATAACATTTGCCTCGAGCTCATAGGGATCATGTGCATCATTCATGCTGTTGATTCTTATGGTCGAGCCAAAACCAACTTTTCCAACTACACTACGACTCTGCAAAATGTGTTAATAAACATATTGTTAGCTGTGTAACAATGGTGTTGTAACCAATAGCTCTAAAAACTATTCTCTTGGCCCACCTAGGCTTAATGTTGTAACCAATAGCTCTGATACCACACTGTCACGTCCCCTCCCGCCTTGGAGGAGAACACGACCACTAATCTTGCTCTGATACCACAATGTGACGTACCCATAGCTCACATAGCTCATAGGCCATGATTTACATATATCTGATACCACAATGTAGCGTACTCGCGACTTTGATGCTGCTTTGATATACCACGATGTCCACGAACTCGGTTCCCATACACCTGACTGATATGCGGAATAATTTAAAACTTGTTATTTCTTTCTCTTTAACACAATCATGGGTCATGTAACATCCTTTAACATTCATTCTTAGGCTTAAAAACCATTGTAATAGTCGTTTGGCCATCAACAAATCCATTATGTAACTAAAAAGGTAATTTCTGCTCTGAACCCGACCTTTTTGCACTCTGCCTTTCGCATTCCCTCTTCCACTACGAAATCCGAGAACCAGAAACATAATGTGCGACGGAGTCATTCAACAATTTTTTTCCTTTCACCTTCTGCTACGGAACTCAAGAATCGAAAACTCAACATTCGACGGAAACACTTAACCACTTTCCGCCTCTCCCTTCCACTACAGAACTCAAGAATCGAAAACTCAACATTTGACAGAATTACTTAACCACTTTTCACCTTCCGCTATGAAATTTAGGAATCAAAAACTCCACATTCGATGGAATTACTTAACCACTTTCCACCTTCTACTACGGAACTCAGGAATCGAAAAACCAACACTTGGCCTCATTTCTCTTTCTTATTTTCACCTCCTGCTTTCCACCTTCCGTTGCAGACTTCGTGATGCAGAAACATAAACTTTACCTTAGAATTTTCTACTCTTTTTTTACACTGCCTTCCGCCTTCTGCAGGTAGATTCTGGGGTGCAGAGAACCAACACTATGCCCTGTTTCAACTTCTATTTCCACCTCCCGCCTTTTGCCTTTCACAAGCAAATTCTAGGGTGCGAAAATGCTTAATTCAGATGCATTCTAACTCTGTAACCAAGCTACCAGCCTCCATGAACTTAGGCAAAATGCATTAGAACCAAAGACATATGCATATATAAAATGCAAGGACATTCAATCAACAGTAAACTCTACTTTAATTCATTCATAAGAATTCAACATAATCAGTAAATTCATAAGCAAATACATTACAGAAATAACACAAAAGAGAATACTTATCTTGAAGATGAAGTTGTCCCTCAACCAGCTATGTCGCTGCAATGTTCCACCCAACCATAGGCCAGTGTGTTCATCAATCTCTTAACACGACTGCCACCCCCGAGCTAGGCATGATTTCCATAAGGAACTAGGGAACAACAGGCTCACACATAGCCAAAACACATCAACACAGTCAAGCCAACCTACAGTTGGGTTTATCATACTGTCCAGCCAAGCCAATATACAATTGAGTTTATCAGGCTACAAAAAACAAGCCAAAACACTATTGGGTTTATCAGGCTACTTAGCCAAGCTAGCAAATAGTTGGGTTTATCAGACTACACACAGTCAAGCCCACATTCACATTAAGGACCAACCAAGCCAATAGATGGCTTTATCAGGCTACTCAGCCAAGCCATCTCATTGTTGGGTTTATCAAGCTAGCATTCACAGTTGGGTTTATGAGGCTATCCAGCCAAGGATCACACATGGCCAAATGCACAGCAAGACACAACCAAGTAGCCTCCCAGTTGGGTTTATCAGGTTGCTCAGCCAATCCAATTTTCGAATGGGTTTATTAGGCTACCCAGCCAAGCCAATATACAATTGGGTTTATTAGGCTATCAGCCAAGCCAATCTATGTTTGGTTTTATCAGGCTGTTAAGGCAGTGGAAAGGTAGAATGTCTAAGCTAGTGTCTCATTCAAGAGCTAGGGACACCTCCACAAGATCTATCTGGCCTGGCATCTACAATACCTACGCACCCAACACAAGGAAGCATCCCCTTCTCTGCTCCACAGTCCCTCGGGCTATGCCTTCCCTTCCAGTGCTCTTCAGGGTGTGCATAGAAGATTCACTAGACACTCTTATCTTTTTGTGAGTTTCCTCTCTACACTAGGTTTATCAATCCCATTCGACATCTCTTCCACTCATAAGTCTTGCATACAGTTTAGACCTAAACCAAGGTGCACATCACAGAAAACCACAAGGAGACACAGCAACACAGGGCTCCACTCCGTAACACAAACAACATGTTTGCATACCACTCTATAACATAAGAGAAACAAGGTTTTACTTGTACACAAACAAATACCGCAGAACACGTAGCAATACTCTGTTGGCTCTCGCTACGTGAGGATAACACTACTGAACAACTCGTTCAGTGAATCACATAATGAACAATCAACAACGAAGAATAACAACAAAACCTTCTCATGAATGAGGGAAATATGGACTAGCACGCATCCATGTGCTTACTTGCTTTATAATCAAGAATGCGGATTCCCTAGACTGCAGGCTGGCTCAATCACGAAACCGACTGGCATGCCTCGCTCTGCCCAAGGCATTAACTGCCTCAACCAACTTCTGGAAGAATTGAATGATTGAGTTTAGAGGACAAAAAGGGTAGATGGGATCTTACGGGTTTTCCCATCGACATCTAGCCTCACTCTATGGCTTAGAAGTTTGACTAACTCCCCTCCCTATTCCTTGTGAAATCATGCCCCCATCTCTTACTTTGCAGTGCATAGCTAGTTGTGGTATTTTATTAATTGCATATTTACATGATATATTAAAATATACTGTGCCTGACCAACACCATAACCACCGGCATCAACCTTGATCGCCGATCCACACAACACCAAATCAATGGCAGGGCCTTGGACTTGAGATCCTTGCCATGATTTAATACAATATTTACATCATCTACAATTTTAATACCATGGGGTCAAAACTGGGGTGTTACAAACATCTTGTGACAGGACTTAACTTCACCGTCAAGGTTGTTAAAATTATTACACAATTCGGAACAGTTATGTGTAGAAAAGGGATCAAAATGATCCATACTTCTATTGATAACCAGCATTAATTGATGAGATGGTAGACAAAATCTTGCAACCCATTCAGTTGCTCCTAAATTCCATCCATTTGTCTCTAAAAATTTTGAACATTGTTTAACACCAATGACTTGTTTTGAGAGTTCATTTATTTTCTTGATAATCTCCATGTTTAAAACCCTTGTCTGTAAATCCTCACTCCAATTAAAATAAATAACCATAGTGTCAAAGGAAAAATACTGGCACACAAGTGTCTCCAAAGGAAATGACAAAAATTACATAGACAAAATGTCCTTAGGGTGTACAATTCATAGGCTCAAATAACATATCCAATTAGCTCTGATCATTAATTCTATACAAGAAACCCTCATCGAAACAATTTCTTCTATTCAAATTGATTAACTGGCCAATATCCCAATTCTGAAAGACAAGGGAAAAATTGCAAAAGAATGGTACCTGTGAATAACAGAAAGCCAAAACAGTCCCTTGAATGCACCTTCCTCCCCAAGCTAAGGAGTAGACAATCGAATTTCATTCATTCTTAGCCACCATTCAAAAATCGGCAGCAACCCAAGCTTGGAATACAAACCAACTATGAGGAAAGCAATATACAGTGCTAAAACTTTCAGGAACATTCTGAAGAATGCCAATGAAGAAAGAATTAAAAAAGTTCTTGAAAGCGTTGACAATAGAGTTAATGAGCCAGCTAAGAACGCACTTCGATATCACCAAAGGCCAAATGGCATTTGTCCTAGAGCAATAATAACCTCCACCACCATCAAGGAAGAGAGGTAATCGATAAAACCAAGGAATCATGGAAGACTAATAAGATTTATATGACCCTCAATGTCTTTATATCCTCCTTTAGGAAGTTGGGAGGCTTGATTAGCTAGTTCATCCACCAAGTTTTTAAGGTCCCTCTGAACACGATACAACTCAAGAGAAACAAAAAGAGGGAAGAAGCTTAAAATCCTCTTATGTAAACGACCAATTATTTGATATTGAATATCTATTCTTTTCTTAACCTGAGATAGGACAAGAAGAGAATTCCACATCACAATTAGAGAACAAACACAAGCTTCAGGTGATGTCTTCAAACCAAATAAAAGAGCAAATATTTCAGCTTGATTGTTTGTTCCAATTCGTAGTCCACAAGCAAAGGTCTTAACAATTGTTACTCTAGGGTAAAAAAGAACCCCTCCCGCACCTGCCACCCCAAGATTACCTTTAAAAGATCCATTGAAAAAGAGAATATGGGACTCCTATCTCTACTTCCAAATTATAAACTCCTCATGACTCATCCTCAACTGCCAAGAGGGTAACTAAGTTTTATTCTTTTGAATAAAAGGATGAGGAGATTTAATACTAAATAAATCTTTGATCCATTTTTCTTCTTTAGGATTCCAAGAGTTGAGAATACCATTTTTATCCATTCAAGACAGGAAAGCCTCACTAAACAAATATTTAGCCACTATAGAAGTATCAACAACATAGAGAAACTTATCTTTAAGAATTCCATAGTTTCGAGTTTCCCAAATTTTCCAACAGACATACTTGGGGAGTGCAACCCAAATTCTAGTCATTAAGGGATTGCTTTTTATAGATCTAGGATATCTCCCATTCTAATGAATAAGAAACAACTCCAATTTGAAACAAGAACAAAATTAGTAATCATACCGCTCAAGGAAATGTTCCAAATAGATTGAGCATAAGGACACTAAAAGAAAAGATGTTGTATTGTTTCATCAAAATATTTGCATAGGATGCACCAAGAAGGGTTAGCTATACTTCTCTTTTTTAAATTTACGAAGTAAGAATATTTCCATGGACTAGGATCTAACATAAAATATTTACTTTAGGGAGTCCATTCGGATGCCAAACTTTGGCCCAAATTTTGGAAAAGGGTTGAAGTTGTTTTTCATTGAAAAGGAAATCATATCCCTCTTTGACTGTGTAACTTCCTTCCCCCCCCCCCCAACCACGAGAATCTCTGATATTCGAGCTAAGAGGGGCATACCCCTTAAGATTATTAAATGATTTATCTAGTTTATACATGAGAGAGTCAGGAACTAACAAATATTTCTAGCTTTACCAGTTTCCATACACATCAAACTGAGTGAAGAGACCATTTTCTCCAAACCAAAGCCTTAAATTTGAAAGATTTTCATTACAAATAAAGTGACCAACACCAAGGATCGAATCCTTCCAAATGTCAAGTCTTCCCATTTACAGGGATCTAGTATAATCCATTTTGAATGATTCATCCAACAATCCTACAAAGTCTCCAAATATTGGAACCATCTTTGTCCCAAGTGCAGAAATCAAAACAACGAAGTCTAGTAGAATTAAGGTACTTTTTCCTTATTATATCTTTCCACCAAAAGTTTCTTCCTTAAATAATATTTCAAAGCAGTTTAGCTCCCATAGCCTAATTCATTAGCTATGTATTCTGAATTCCAAGACCCCCATGTCCTTTTGGAGCTTGAATAGTATCCCATTTCACCAAGTGAGACTTTTTCATGTTAGTTCCCCCCTCTTGCCATAGAAAGTTGCGGGAGAAGCTATCCAACTTATGCATAATGATTAAATAAAGGAAGGGATAAAGAAGGGTAACATTTAAATAAAGGAAGGGATAAAATAACATACATGATAAGAACAACCTTACCAACAGGTTTCAGCCATCGCAAGCCCTAAATTTGCATTTTGTCTTTGGTTTTTTGTAGGATTCCTTCCCACACATCAAATTTTTTTTTTAAGCAATAGGGATTCCGAGATACTTAAAGAAGTCCAATTCGAGCTTCCACAAATCCCAAAATATGAGAAGTACAATGCATAAGAGAGGGAGGGACATTCCAACCATAAATTTTACATTTTCCCATATTTATCTCTCCTCCAAAGGCATTAAGAAATTGATTTAAAACCTATGTGAATATGATGGCATTGTTTACCAAGGATCCTCCCAATAAAATAGTATCATCATCAAATTGAGAATTATTGATTGCTTTTACACCTCTAGCTATCTGGATTCCAAGCAAAGAACCAAATTCTCTCCCAATAATCAATTTTCTACCCAAGGATTCAACCATTAGTATATGCATAAAAGGGCATAGAGTACAACCTTGCCTAAGCCCACAAGAAGCTTGGAAAAAGTCAGTTGGTCTACCATTAACTAATGGTGTAATCCAAGGATGTCGAATACAAGCTTTTATCCATTTGACAAAGAGAGGAGAGAATCCAAATTTATCCAAAACTTCAAAGAGAAAACTCCGAAGAAATCTATTAAAAGCATTGGCCATATCTAGCCATTCCTTGTTCCTTACGAGCAACACTTGAGTGGATGGCTTCCTGGATGAGAACAATATTATCCACTATATGATGTTTCTCAACAAAACCACCCACCCTTTCGAAATTAGATGAGAAAGAAGAGGTTTTAGATGATTGGCTAAAATGTTTGTTAAAATTTTATAAGAAGAATTGCAAATAGAATTAGGACAGAAACAAGCTAGAGAATTAAGATGATACTCTCTAGGAATACAGGCCAGAAAGGAAGAATTTGTGGCTCCACCTATTTTGTCTTTTCCTTTGGTCCAAATCAACATTCTGCAAAGATCCACTTTTATAATGTTCCAGCAGGATTTATTGAAATGAATAGTAAAGCCATCAAGTCCAGGGGATTTGACTATACCAAGCCCTCTGATGGCCTCAAAAGCTTCCTCTTCATAAACATATTTACACAATACATTATTCTCAATATCATAAATTAGAGAGGGGATATTCTAAAGCAAATAAGACTTTGAAACATAATAGCTTACCCCCTACTCAATGTAAAGATCCTTGAAGTGACTAAAAGCTTCCATTTTGATGTCCACCATATTGTCCAATTTTTGTCCATCATCCGCTTATAAGTCATGAATTGCATTATTATGCAATATCATCTTCGCTTGGTTATGGAAAAAAATAGTATTTATGTCACCAAATTGCAACCAAAGGGCCCAAGATTTTAATCACCAAGCTTCCTCTTCTTGATGGAAAGCTTCATTTAACTGCAATCTAAATTGTTTTTCTCTATTCAAATGTTCCGAAGTAATTTCAACATTTTCCATTTGCTCTTTAAGAGAGCTAAGATCCTGCTAAACTTGAATACAATTTTGATGAGGAGGGATACAATGACTTTTGGACCAATCTTTTAAAACTCTTTTGACTATCTGAAGTTTAGATTCCCAAACAAATGAGGGAGAGCCATTAGTATATCCCTTTCAAGTATTCTCAATAAGGGTGTAAACATCCTCATTGTTTAACCAAAGCAGATTAAAGTGAAAGGGGATTGGACCCAAATTTTCAAATTCATCAAGATCCAGATAGATAGGCCTATGATATGAACTTGCATAGGGAAGAATATGAGGGTGGATTGTTAATCCAGACTGAAGAGATAACTATTAACCAAGAAACGATCTAGACAGGAAGCAATATCACCAGGTCCAAACCTTTTATTAGTCCAAGTATAAATCCCCTTTTTTGGTTTTATATCCACCAAGTCAAGATTTGCAATAAGATCTTCAAAATGTTCCCCAAAAGGATCTCTTACCAAATAACCTTCTCTTCTTTCTTTATTAGAGATTGTATCATTAAAATCCTCATCAATGATAAATTTGAAAGTCACACAAGGAGTTTAAATAATTCCAAAAATCAACTTTGAGGTTATGACAGGCAGGGCCATAAAACATTACAAATCTGAAAAAACCTTACTACTATTTATAGTCAAATATACCATAATCCAACGGGATCCCTCTAGTTGAAAATTTAAAGTGAACTTTGTTAGATCCCATATCATTGTTATTCCCCTCAAGGCACCAACATAAATTTTGGATATTCCATATCTATTTTTCCAAATAGATTGAAAGAGTTGAATTACTTCAATGGAATCCATTTTTGTCTCTAGAATTAAGAGTAGGGAAATGTAGCATGCGGAGGATTGGCACTAGGGTTTTTTCGTTGGCTTTGCTGGGTGCGAAGCGTCCTGGTGGCGCTAGGCGACTGGCAGGTTTTGGTTCCTGACCTCCTGCAAGGTGCCATGGTGGCATTGGGGCAAGGGGAGCTCACCCCAAAAGGAGGGAATCCTCTTATGGCACGGAAGGAGCAGGCAGAGGACGGCAAAAAAGGAGAAGGGTCTCAACTCGGCTCTAGGAGAGGCAAACAAACGAGTTTTGGAGGCTGCCTCCCAAAGATAGCTTCCATCCCCACGATTCAAATCAGATCTGAGGCAGTCAAAGGCAAGATTGAGACCTGGAAGGAAAAGGCCCTAATAGGGAAATTTGTGGGGATTTGGCCAAAGGAAAATACCTGGTTAAGTGGATAAATGGAGTTTGGAAGCCTAAAGGCCACTACGATCTCTAGCTGGGTTCAAAGGGTTTCTTCACCATTATCTTTTTTAACCAAGAAGATAGATATAGAGTCATGGAGGGAGGCCCTTACTTTTTCTTCTCGGCTGGCTTATTCCTGCGGCCAAGGAAGGAGCGTTTTAACCCAGAGACGGAGGACATGACAGTCGCCCCGGTTTGGATTCGCCTTTTCTCCCTCCCAGGCGAATATTGGGACCTGGAGACCCTGTGGGACATCGGAAACACCCTGGGATAATTCATAAAAATAGCAGAACAAACTAGGATCCAAAGGTATACTGCCTTTGCGCGGATTTGTGTTTATATGGACTTATCCAGAGAACTTCCAGAAGCAATCAGTCTAAACTGGGAAGACGAGGAATGGATTCAGCCTATTGACTACGAGCAGCTTCCTTTCAGATGTCATCACTGTCACGAATATGGTCATCTGGGTAGGAATTGCTCCAAAGATAGCCCCCGAACTGACCCGTCGGCCCCTACTTCGTTCAAAGCTGCAGAAGAGGAAGGGTTCACCCAGGTCAAGAGCAGAAGGCACGGCAAGGGAGGAGGTAAAAATTCGGCGTGAATGGAACCGATACCCAAGGAAAACAGACAAGGGAACTCCTTCAAGGCCTTAGGGTCCCTAAAAGAGGGAGAAGAGGTCCAAGCTATGCCAATGGTTGAAGATCAGCAAGAAGGCCCATCCAAGGCTCCAGTGGAAGAGGAGGCCCAACAGATGGAAATCACAGAGGAGGATGAAGGGGAGGACATGGATTTGGGCAAGCTAGACTTGGATGCCATAGAGGAAGAATGCAGGAAGAAGGGACAAGGATATGTCTTGAGACGCCAGCTTGAACTCCTCCAGGAAGCCATTATCCGGATGGGTGCTATGGAGAGTCTAGGGATTGACCCAGATGCCCAGAAGGGCAGTAAGAGGAAGTCACTAGAGGAGGAACTGCGAAGAGGGCGGAAGACGACTAAGCAGCGCATAGCAGCGGTGGGAGTGCGATTAATCGAATCTGGCCAGTATCCCACAATCAAGGTGGCCTTCTCTGAAGCTAAAAAAGTTTGTCAATGAAGCTCATTTCGTGGAATATACGGGGGTGTGGTAACCCCAGGAAGTGGAAAACACTAAATCGTAAAATAAAGCAGGAATCCCCAGATATTCTTTTCCTCCAAGAAACCAAATGCAGTTATGGGGGCCTCGAAAAGATGAAGGACAAAATCTGGAAAGGAATTCAAGTCATGGCTATTGATGCAACAGGACAATCTGGAGGTATTGCAATCCTTTGGCAACCCCGAACGGTGGAATTCTCCAACTGGCGAGCCAATAAGTTTGCACTAATGGCAGAGTTTTGCCTCTTGGATTCAGGCATCCGTGGAACAGTTGGGAATATATATGGCCCCAGTAGTTTCCCTAAGAAGCAGTATTTATTGGATCTCCTCAACTGGTTCAAGAAGCAATCAGAGAGGGGGTCATGGGTGCTAGGGGGAGATTTCAACTTGATCGCAAATCTTGGGGAAAAGAAAGGAGGACGAAGAAACTTAGATAAATACCAGGAAGCCTTCAGTGAGTTTTTAGCTCAGAGCTCACTGGTTGATGTGGAAACTGGGTGTGTCTAGTTCACGTGGAACAACAAACGGGGAGGGGAGCATTTGGTGGCCTCTCGCCTGGAACGTTTCTTGGTGTCGAAGAACATCATGCACAGTACAGGGGATCTTGTGGCTGATGTCCTCCCGGCAACTGGCTCTGATCACTGGCCCATCAGACTCTCTTGGGATTGGTCTGGTTCCCCTCGGGGCAAACCCTTTCGCTTTGAAAACTTTTGGATGGAGCACAAAGACTTCAAGGACCTTGTCAGTCAATGGTGGCAGGAACTGGTCCCCCCTAGGAACCATTATGTTTCGCTTTCAGCAGAAACTTAAGGCCTTGAAAGCAAAGATCTGCACGTGGAACAGAGAGGAATTTGGGAACATCTTTGAGGACAAAAAAAAACTGTTACTGGAGCTGGATCTCATCAACAGGAAGGGTATGGAAGGAGGCTAGGATGAGGACATGAAAATCAAAGAAAAGGATTTAATGGGACAGTTGGACGCTAGGGAAAAGCAGGAGGCCCTTTTTTGGCAACAGAAGGCAAGGGTAAAAAGGCTGCAGGAGGGTGAAAGAAATACTAAATTCTTTCATAACTCGGTGATCTAGAATAGGAATAGCTCTAGAATCTAGAGACTTAAGACCAGGGCTGGAAACAGAGTGGAAACGAGGCGGGAGATAGAAGTTGAACTTACTCAACACTTCTCTGAGATCCTTAGGGAGGATGGAGGGGATAGAAATCGGGACATTGAGCAAATAACAAGCCTCGTTCCTAGGCTGGTCACCGGTGAAAACAATGAAATGCTGATCAAGCCCATTGGGATGCAAGAAGTTGAGGAAGCGGTCAACCAAATGGCTTTGGGAAAAGCCCTCGGCCCAGATGGATTCACGTCCAACTTCTTCCATTTCTTCTGGGATCTTGTTAAGGAGGACGTGCTCAACATTATGGAGGAATCCAGGACCAAGAAGGGTGTCCTTAAAGCCTTTAATGCCACCTTCCTAACCCTTATTCCTAAAGAGGTGGG
This sequence comes from Pseudotsuga menziesii, assembly GCA_001517045.1. Taxonomy (NCBI): domain Eukaryota; kingdom Viridiplantae; phylum Streptophyta; class Pinopsida; order Pinales; family Pinaceae; genus Pseudotsuga; species Pseudotsuga menziesii. Next base: position 57,034 of record LPNX010266638.1, read on the forward strand.
GGCGGATACCCCTGACAAATTCAGACCAATAGCGCTATGTAATGTCATTTTCAAAATCATCTCCAAGGTCATCACCAACAGACTCAAACCTCTTCTCCTGGTGCTCATAAGCCCTAAGCAGTCTGGTTTCATGGAAGGTCAGTAGATCTTGGATGGGGTTATTCTTGTTCATGAGGTGTTGCACTCGCTCAAAACCTCGAGAACACCTGGGATGATGATTAAGCTCGACATAGAAAAAGTGTATGATAATCTCAATTGGGAATTCATGGAGAAGATGTTGGGAGCCTATTGTTTCTCCCCCGATTGGGTGGAGTGGGTCATGGGCTTGGTTTCCTTGCCATTCTTTAACATCCTCCTCAATGGTTCTCCGACCTCAACCTTTCAACCTTCCTGTGGAATCCGCCAAGGAGACCCTCTGTCTCCCTTTCTCTTCATCCTCATGGTTGAGGGCTTAAGTCATCTCATTGCGGCCCAAGTTGACAGTGGAGCTATTCGTGCAGTAAAAGCTCATGAGGGGGCTTCCTCTCAGACTCATCAACAATTTGTCGATGACACTATGCTCATGGGGCACCCTTCAGTCCAAGAAGCTCGAAGCTTCAAGAAAATCCTGGACCTTTTTGCTCGGGCCTCAGGCTTGGCGGTCAATCCTAAGTGGTCAATCCTAACAAATCTCAGGTCTTCTTTTTCAATACCCCCCGGCTACACAGAGGAATATCTTGAGAATCTTGGGATTTTCCAGAGGGGCTTTTCCATCTAAGTACCTCGGCATTCCCCTCGGTTTGGGTAGGCCAAAAAAGAGGCCTAGCATGAACTTTTGGATAGGTTAAAACAGAAACTATCAAGCTGTGTGCTCCGCCCCCTAAATTTCCCTAGTAGGCTGATCTTGGTCAAATATGTTTTACAAGCAATGCTGACCTATCTATTCTCAATATTAGCAGCTCCTAAAGCTATCCTCAAGGAAATTAGATGTATCCAGTGTAACTTTCTCTGGGGGGGTCGTGGGGAGAAGGCTAAATTCTCTTTGGTGAGCTGGGAGGGTGTTTGCAAGGCAAAGGAGCAGGGAGGCTTAGGTCTCAGGGATCCTGAAGTGATGTTGGAGAGCCTTGGCACCAAAGTGTGGTGGTGATGGGTTAACCATTCAGCGGAACCTTGGGTGAAACTCTGGAACATAAAATACACTCGGGATAGACCTAGACATCTTTTGATCCGTTTCAACGAGGCTCCTAGTGGATCTCCAATATGGTCGAAAGCCCTGGCTGGTAAATCGATTATACAAGAGCATAGTTTTTGGGAGATCAGGAATGGTAATAGGGCAAAGTTCTGGGAAGACTCTTGGAACCAGTTTCCCATCCTTGGTAGGGATCCGAGGTGGACCCTCATCATGTAGCAGGAGCTCGAGCGGGGCAAGATTCAGGTGAACCACGCCTGGCGACCGGGAATTCACTTGGAGCAACATCAATGCAACTTCCTAGAGAAACTTGAACAAACTAGTGAGGAGGATTGGGCAGCCTTCTAGGAAGAACTGAACAACGCTTTATCAAAGTTCAAGACGGCCCTGATATTTTAATATGGGATTACTCGACCAGAGGATCCTTTAGCGTCAAGGAGGCCTACAGTATCAGGATCTCGAGGAATGCTGTGAATGATGATATTTGGAAAAAAAATTGGACAACCAACTTATGGCCCAAGGTTGCCCTTTTTGTTTATCTAATCGCCAGGGGAAGGATTCTCACAAGCGACAATTTACGCAAACGGGGAATTCACGGGCCATCCCAATGTTGTCTGTGCTACCAAGCGGAGCAATCGATGAATCATCTTCTGGACAGCTGCCCTTTTGCAGCAGCAGTATGGGATAAGGGAGCGATGCGGTTCCAACGAAGTGACAAAAGACAGGGTCAACCATCTCAGACCCTAAGAGAGTGGTGTCCAAATGCCTACACAAATCCGGTCATCAGAACAATTTGGGATGCCTTCCCAGGTATGCTCATGTGGTGCATATGGAAGGAGCGGAATGCTCGGATATTTCAAGACCAATGCAAAGATAAGGAGATGGTTTGGGCCACGATTCAAGACAACCTGTTATCATCCATTCGGTGCATGCAGTGGCACGAGCAGGACAAGATCTTTCCACGGGAGGAAGCCCAGGTAGATGAGAACTGGGGGATGAATAGATCTATGATGGTTGCTTTGCACCACTGAGACAAATTGTGTCAACCCTCCAGCCCAACGACATGGTCTGTCCCTCCTCCCTGCATTTTCAAGTTGAGCTTCAATGGCGCGTCTAAAGGCAATCTGGGTCCGGCAGGATTTGGTGGTCTATGTCGTGATCACGAGGGCAGGATCAGGATGGTGTTCATGGGAGTTATAGGGCAGGATACCAACAACTCGGCGGAGTTGGAAGGCCTCATCCGTGGCTCGAAAGTGTTGGTTAGGGGGGGGGTTTTTCTGGCGATAATCGAAGGCGACTCCAACACCCTTATCCAGATGGCCAAACGCTTGCTGAATGGGAAATCGACTGAAAAGATCTCCCCCAGCTGGCGCCTAGCGTACAGGCTGGAGAGGCTTCAAGACCTCCTCCTTGCACACCCCACAATTTATTTTTTCCATGTCAGAAGGGAGGCCAACAAAGCTGCTGATCGGTTGGCGAATGCTGGCGTGGAGTGCAAAATTAGCTTTCGATGTGACAGGCTGGAAGTTTTTGGTGAGGAGGAATGGGCCCAATAGTATCGGCACTTGGCTGCTAGGGATTTTATCGGGGAAGTACATATGGGTGATCCGGCGAACGGAAGGATAGATGGAGGTAGGAGGCACGAGCACGCCTACACGCGGCCAAGCTAATGCTGTGTGGGTCCGCTAGTTTAACTGCCCGCCGAGTCTGGTGGTTGTACTGCTCCATTATGTCGACTCATGCCACCGGTTTTGCCACGGTTGGAACTGGGCAAAAGGACTATCGTCTGGATGAGGTCCATTATCACCGCAGGACAGAGGCTCTCATTCTCGTGATGGGCGTGACACGGGATAAGGTCAAGGATGGGAACTCTCCCACGAGCGCCCTTCCATTTTATTTCAAAGATTTTGATATCCGCTATGAGGAGTTCTGTTTCAGAGAAGGTAGGCTTGAGTATCCATTTTTCACCCTGCACTGTGCCTTGGTGTTTGGTTTTGTTGGAGCGCCTCTGCTTCGCCTCCTATCGCCCTTCCTGTTTTCAGAGGCTCTCTCGATGGCTCCCAAATGACAATTCAGAAGGGATGGTAGCTCTGGGGAGGCATCTGGCTTATCTACTGTCAAAGGGAAATCCCTCAAGCATTAGACGCGACAAACCACTCGAGCTTAGCTCCAGGCCCAGGAAGAGGTCGATATCTACAAGGAGCACGTTCCGCTCAGTATCCATCTTGAGATTGAAAGGGTGGTTGAGGGGCTATGGGCCAAGGTGAAAGCCATGCCACGGGAGAGTCTTCACGTGGAGGTGGTAGAATGGGTCTTGGACCCTGGAAACACCGCTGGCCGAGCTTCAGCATACGATCGTATGCTAATCACTTATTGGGTAACAGTCCGTCTGGTGGGGCACTCCGCGGCAGTGTAGGAAGCCAAGAGAGACGATGATTTGGAACCTGTACCCTTCTTGAAGGAGCATAACTCTGAATGCCACACTATGCACCAGAAGCTCGACGTCCTCGCGGCCCGACTAGGCTTCCCGTTTCACCCTGTTGATCGTCGGGCCCTAGAAACTGCTAGACCACAGGAGAGGGGCATCAGAAGTGGTATGGCAGAAGAAGGAGGACCTGTGGATTCCTGAAATGTGGTTGGTCCCATGCAAACGATGTTGACGCTCGTGACTGGCTCCCAGCAATCAGCTGTTGTGATCCCCCCAGCTGCGGTTCCTCGCTGGAGCTCCTATCCTCTTGGTCGGATATGATTGCCCTTCTCAGTCTTTGTTTTTGCCAGGTTACCTTCTTTGTCACTGTTTTTTCGACGTTATACAGCTTAGGTAATCACAGTCCTTCTATTTATGGGAACCATGCAGTCAATAGGGATCCTCATGGAAACAGGACCTTTAATGTGCCAATTTTGATGTGGGTGGGGAAGCAATGTAACTGTACGAGGAATTATGGTAGGAATGGTTGTAAAAGGGGGAGTAGGAGGCTTTGGAAAAACTCTGTTTTTTTTTGGCAAAACAAACCAAGTCAAGTCCCGAACTGGGTTTCGCTGGACTGGACTAAGTCTCCATGTTTTTGGGACAACTTTAGTTGTATTTCGCTATGTAATTTGGTTCCTGTGTAGTAATTCAAGTTTTATGTACAAAAAAAGAGAGTAGGGAAATGCAGTCTTTATAAATCAATTATTTCATAGTTTCAATTTTTTGCTTCCCTCCCTAACCTCTACAATTCCATGAGACAATGTTCATTACTTTTTCGAAATTGGGCCATGCTTACCCCCAACATCACCTTCTTTTCCCTTTCTTAGTTGAGCCAACACCTTTCATACTTATATCTAATGATGCTTACTTTCCTAATTGCTTTTCCCTGTCAGCTTCCTCCTCTCGAAGAGTTTTTTGAGACCTTCTTCCAAGATTTTTGTTTATAACCTTATCATCTTCTACATCTTTAGACGAATCTTCTTGAATAAACTGTGATAGTTGCTCAATATCCTCATCCATTCCATCATGGGAGTGAGGAGTAGGAGTAATTTTTATTATAGGGGAACCTGGAATCCCAAAGACAATTCCTTCCATTCCAACTTCTTCCAATATTGTTGAACATACCTAATTTTTTTTTTATTCATTAATTTCTTCAATTGTCTTAGATTCAACTACAGAATTATCAACAAGGGGAAAAAATAATTAGACATCTTTGGTTGACTAGAAACCACTATTTTAACATGAACCTTACCTTTCGTTTGCACCTTTTTCCATTCCTTTGCATCCACCTCTTTTTTTTGGTTCTTTAACTTCGAATTTTGGGCAATCTCTAGCAAAATGCCCATATTCATGACAATTTTTACATTTAAACATAAGCTAATCATAATCCACTTTCTGCTCATGAATCTAGTTGTCCATAATCAAATTTACCAACTATGGAAGTACCTTATCTAAGTCAACTTCCACACATATACAATCACATGAGAATAAAGGCGATTTTGGCTCATACTTATCAATATATAGACCCAAAAAATTCCCAATTGAAGCTAAAATTTCATCAGACCAACAGTATAGGGGGAGATGGGGTAATTTAACCCAAATAAGGACAATAGATGACATGTCTTTCTCAGGGTCAAAGGATAGTTTCCATCTATTAAGATACATTCCTCTCAATCCCATGAAGTATGGACATTCCTAAAGATTAAATATAGATCTTCTTTAAATTCAAACAAGAAAACATAATATCCCTTACCACAAAAACGACTTAGCATCCTTCTAGTTAAAAGGGTCTGCCATATTTTATTTATCCATGTCTCCATAGCATGAGGGGATGACCAAAGACATGTAAATAGACCTATCAGACCGACATTGCTAATCCTATTGCGTTTCTTTTAGCCAGAGGGCAAGAAATAGTTACATATTGAGCATCTTTTCTCTTCATGAAATGAGCCGAAGGGAGAGAAGTGGATTTTTGTTTATGCTCTTCCGTAATTTTATGGAAAACTTCATCTAGACTTATCCTTGGGTCTAGATCTGGTGGTTCCATTAGCGTCGTAGACTCAAATAGCGAGATTTTGAAAACTTAGTTGCAGAGCAATTTTTCAAACCCTCTTTTTTGAAAAAGTACAAATAGGTCACTGTTATACTATCTTCTCAAGAAAAATCCATCATTCTGAAATCCAATCTGTAGCCTCCCCTTTTGGAACCTCCTTCTCCTTCTCAATAAGTTTGTCATGATGTAATTATGAACAAATACTCAAAGTTATTTTTCTGTAGAGAACTTAAAGAAAGTCAATACTCAAGCAAATTTGTTCCATTCATTCTATAAAACTCATGATTTTTTTGTTATCAAATTTCTCACAAGAATTTGTCACTGTGATCAAGAGATCAACCAAAGGCTATAAAAGATCAACCAAATTACTACTAGCTCAACTTATACTGTGAAAAATATCAACGAATTATGCAAAGAACAATTACAACGAACAAGCATGTTATATTAATCAAGAATGTGCTATGATCCAAACAATTGTGCCTCGTGATGAACATTTGATTATTGAACTAAGAACTTTAGTATTCCTGCAAAAACGAGAAATGTTCAAGGACAATTATCCATATTAGTCTTTTTAAAGGTTATCAAAATTTATAGGATTGTCTTTATGTTTACATAAATCTAAACAATGGATATTAATCTAAATGATATGGTGTCCCATATTTTCCACACGAGTTGCATAGTAGTTGGGCATATAATGAAATGGTTCATGAGCTTTTCTTGGTTGATACTATTTAAAACGTAATGCTTTATATACTTTTTTTTGAGTATGCAACTAAGGAAATGAAGGAATTCAACAAATCTAAAAAAATTGGTGATTCATTACACCGAAGCAGGCCTAGAAATTCAATTTTCTCGTGCCTGTCAATAAAATTTTAATGACGATTTCAAGCTTTTTGTGCCTATCACTTGACAGTTTAACCAATTTAGTTAATGAGTGTCAATTTATTTTTTATATTATATATAAATGTGAATAAAATATTATTTTATATTATATATAAATATGAGTAAAATATTTGTATAGAAATTTACTAAGTCTAAATATGCAACAACAACACTAAGCAAATTATAAAATTTTAAAGGAGAAAACTTTTCAGATTCCCCTTGGAAAAATCAAAAGTCTCCTTCAAACTATGTACATAACTGAAGACTAATAATACAATTAGAAACACAAAATATAAATACAATACAATACAAATACACTAAAATAGAGAAGTCTAGTATTTATGTGTTCCTCGGATAACTAGAAATTAAGAGCAGCCCAGGTGTTGGCCCAGCACAATGGCCAAGGATAGTTAGCTAGGTTTTAGTAGTTAACATAGATATTAAAATTTTTTACGGGATATCTAAATTCATAAACGTCAAATAGACGTTTTAAAAAAAAAATTACCTGTCAATGTTGGCGTGTTCATCACAAACTTACATGTCAAATACGTGTAAAAATGAAAAAAACGTTTTGTGGGCCGTCAAATTCCAGGCCTGCACCGAAGGTGTTATTAAGGGGAAGTCCTCCTCGAGCTTTCGTCGTCTGCCGACGACCTACGAGGAGTCACACCCTGTCCACCTTCATTCAAAGCTCATATCTTATATGTGGCAGCATGCATAGAGGAGAATTCGAGGAGAATTCAATGCTACTTGCGTTTGCGTCCTTTTTAATGTTTAATCTTCCAGTTGTTGCTTTCGCGAAAGTATTCAAACAAGCACAAAATAACTTCTGGCAAATCTCTATTGTCGCTGCAATTTGGAAATTACTGGATAGATCTTTGTTGTCGCTGCAATTTGGTCGAACCAAGAGCCCAAGAGCCCAGATAGTAAGGAAATACCACCTAAGCTATAACCCTTTCAATGAGAAATTTTTCCCGGGTTGATCCCATGGTTGGGATTCAGTTTCTGGCGGCTTTCAAAATACTCCTTTCGTGCTCAATATCGAACCAAGGAAAAGAAACACTCCGCTAATCTATCTCTTCTAACTACGTCTTTTTCTTCTTTCTTCCATCCGTACTTTGCGTTGATTTTGCATTATGCCTTCAGTTGAATCAAAGTCATGCCACCGACATAAGAGCATTACACTTATGTACCATTGCAACGCTCTCCCTCGTCGCATTGTTTGGAATTCCACCAACCGCATTGCATCTGGGGTTCTCTACGCATTCCAAATGGCGTCACAGAGGAACCAGTACTGCTCTGCATCCTCATCACCTTTGTCGTTGAACAAAAGCAATCGCAGAGATGAGTTATCTGGCTGAGTCATTGCCATTCTCTGATGAATTTGAACCAACACAAATCCCTGGGGTCCTAGATATTTTTTAACTAACGCTTATGTGGCAACACTCACGAAACTAGATACTGCTAAATAAAACTTATGACTCCCTAAATAGGTCACACCAATACTGTTCACAACCACAGTAGCTGGGTTACAGGAACTACAACCCCAGCTGCTAGCTTAGATGTTGTTGTTTGCTCCTCTCCGATGAGAGAATCTGCTTCCAGGTTAACTACTCAGTTAACTCGGTCAGTTGGCTTTGGAAATATAACTTATATAACTGGGACAAGGACCACTACCTTATACTGCTGCTACCCCCGCCACAGATGCTCGGTGCTCTGTTAATTTATATTGGTGCTTTTTATGATGCCACTGATGCAGGGTATAAAACCTATAACTCTGTGACTACTTACTATTAATCTTAAAGGGATGCTATTAGATATTGACCTAAAAGAGATGATGCCTATGTAATTCCCTGCTCCTATAACAAGCTCTTGATTTGTTGCTGGAGGATTTGCGTATGGATCTTGCTCTATGACTGTAGCCTCTGTCTCTAAAATTTAGTAAACCCGGTAAATTGGTTCTCCACCTGGATCTGCACCCAAAACTAATGGCTTGAATGCTCTTACCTCTACCCATACCTATGGTTCTTCCACTGATGTCTTTGCTTATGCGGTATAAACTGGAATGGATTACGAGTCAACCGATGAAACAACTGCTGGTAGTTATGTTGCTTTTATTGGATCAATAGCTTAAACCTATGCTTTTGCCCCTCTCTCCTCCTGCTACCTCTACTGCTTTTGTCTATGCTCTTGCATACGACAGTTGCAAAAAAAGCAGTGTAATATCCATCGGGAGAGCTTCAAATGCTCCATAATCTATATTTACGCCAATTGGCATATATATGTTAGAATTTTGGGGTGGACTACCATCTATGCTTTTTCATCTACTTATGAGAATGAGACAAGTGTACTATCCAGATTAATTATATGGGTGTCGTCCAAGATTAAACGAGAATGAGACAAGTGTACTGTCTAGATTGATTCTATGGGCATTAATAAACAATAATTTAAAAAAATAAAAAATAGCTTAATTAACATGTGATAAGTACAGTTAGTTTTAGTTGTAAAAATTAAAATTAATCTTCAACTATTAGATTATTAGATATGACTAAGAGCTTAACTCCATGGATTATTAGATACAACTATTAGCTTAACTCCAATCATTCTATAACTATTAGCTTAAATTCAACTCTAATCACAATTATATTGGATAACTATTAGATACAACTTTTAGTTTAACTCCAATTATTTTATAACTATTAGCTTAACTTCAACTCTAATCACTTAAGGCTTAGTCCAATTGCATTTGGAATCTATGAGTCTAGCTAATGTGTAGTAATGTAAAAGTCGAAGTCCTAACAAAATCGTTGGAACTCATAATAAAATTCTCCAAACTCCTAATAAACTCTTGCATCTGGTAGTTGGGCATCTACGTAATTACGCCGATAAACATATATATCTTATAATTTTAGGATGGACTACCATCTATGCTTTTTCATCTATGCCCTTTTTGCATTTCTAGCTATATTTTAACTTGGTGTTTAGATCCCCATTGTGGCTCTTATTACTCTCGAAATTCGAACTAAGGTAAATTTTTCGACTATTTTTGCCTATTCTTGTTGCAATTTGATTCAAATTCATTCGTTCTTCCCAATATTTGGTTAGAGCGTCGAACTCCTTCGACATTTATTGAAACAAAAATTTGGTAAAGCTTGCGCAAACATTGTTAAAATTCACTAGCGTCTCATGTTTCTGTGGAGTTTTTTATCCCATGGAGTTGCTAGGTCAGAGGCTTCCACCTTTTTTCTGTCTTCTTTTCGGCTTCCAAGTACCAAGGTATTATCATTTCCACTTTCCCTACGATTCGACTCTTGCTTTATCCCTCGGATACTGAAAAAAATATTGGATTTTCAGTGAAGATTGTGAAAAAACCCTAACTGGGAGTGGATTTGTTAAATGTCATGGAAAAGGCTTGAATAATACCAAATAGGTTAATGAGTTTATTTATTAAAAGAATGTGATGTATGTCTAATATCTGTGTCTTTGAAGGAATCCTCTTAAACCTCAAATGAGCTCCAAGATTGCGACCTAAGGACCGTAAAGAAAAAATAAAATGCTCTCTAACTCTGGTTATAATTTTGTCGGATTTGAGACTGATGTTGGATATATTTCATTTCGAATTCCAACTAGATTCGGGATATTTAATGTTTTATGCGATGATTCGTTATAGTTCACTTCTTGTCTTTCGCGTCTGATCCCTGACGATACAGCTCTGGCAGCGATTACTTGGAGCTCCTGAGGATATATCTGGATCTTCTAAACGATATTTCGTAAAGATCAAACAGTGTTTCAATTTCATTTCATTATTGACTATTCAGAGATTTTTTTGACATTTTAGTTTTCTGGTGGGAAATTAGTCAATTTCTTTTTCATGTTGTTTTACCATGAGTTCTCTGCAATTCCTTGCTTCCCTCCGATTTCAACGACGATGATTTCAAACGCATTGAAGAGTTCCTTGGATTTCTTAATTTAAAAACTGGATGTCCAAATATTTTTCATGGAAACTATCATAATTGTAACATGGATAACAATTTATGGAGTTCTGGTTTGGTAGGTTTCCGATAGAACTAATTATAGATTTCTAAGAGAGCCTAAGAAACCCTTCCAAACTTGGTCAACAAAATGTTTCTTTGGAAGGCAAGGGTTACTAAGAGCATGTACGGGTTCTACTGATTCGATTCAATTAATTAATTGGTTTATTGGAAGATAAATCAAAACCAACTATCGGTTATGTCACATACCCCAATTTTGTAAAATAATGTTAATTATTTTAATTACATTTCCTAAGACATTATGTTAAATTTAATGTAAAGTAGGAACTGATGACTCAACAGAGTCTAAAGAAGTGGAATGTAATTCTAAATATTTTATTATTAATAAATAAAAAGTGGAGACAATAGCATTGGGAGAGCTGTTAATAAGAGGTTACTGGTCAAACTGGTGGATGGAACTAGGTGGAGGGCAAAAGACAAGTGGCAGCATCCTCAAACACTTCCTATGTTGCAGGTGGCAACTTCCCTACATTTGGGGTCATGATCCCCCAAGAAAGTGGGATCAGAGCAGGTGGCTCATTAAATGACAACTAACCCAAAAAGACCTAGGCAATCTTTTAAAAGTACCCAATGAATAGAGCTGAGGGCTTAGATATTTTTCCAGAGAAGAATCATTCAGGGGAATGCTATTCAGGAAATTCATTGGGGAAAACGGGAAAAACAGTAAGGAAGTTGTTCTGAGAGGAATGCTGCAGTAACTTGGTCTATTATAGCTTGTTAGCTAGGAGAACTTACTGATAAATTCAGGATTGATACTGAGTTTGAAGACTGGTATTTGACTATTGTTGCACCTAGTTCCAGCCAGGGAGACCAGAGCAAGCTCGGGGGTCCTGAGGAGTCGCTGTTTGAGCGCTCTCTAGGAATTGGTAGGGAGGAACGGCCTCCCATTGCTGTTGTTGTCCAAGCTCCATAACAGGTTCTGCTACTTAATAATTTTTGTTTTGATATATGTGTATGAATGAATGTTATGTGCAGTTTGTGATGTAGAAACTTAGAGGGTTTAGCCATGGAAGTGTTCTCAGTTTGTTTATGAATTAGAATCATTTTGATGAGAAATAAATCCCCGCCTGTGTTTTTCCTCGCCTGGAGTTACCAGACCGTACTCCAGCACAAGGGTGAAATTATGAATTAAGATTGTAGGATGTAATCAGAGGATAAATTGTTAGTTGTTTAAAAGAATGCATACTTTTATTTACTGTCAGAGTAATAGCATTATGTCTAAGAGGTAGAGTTAAGGTTAGATTTAAGTCATCATGTTAGATTTTAGGACAAGGAAAGAAGCTGTATTTTTTTTATTAACAGAACCAGATTTAGATGGACCAAGAGGTTCTCTGTATAATTTCTAGTTCAGAAAAGTTACTTTATTATTTGAAACTGAGTAAAGAAATTACTAGCTAAGTATGAAGTAACAGAATGAATAGAAATGTTTTGCTTCTACAGTTATTACTGCCCAGATGTTGTATTACAGAATGTATATAAAATAATTTGTAAGTAGTAATAATAAAAACTATGATTTAATTCTGAAAGAAAACTAGTTGTTTATAATTTGCTACAGCTGTAAATTTATCTAGTTTCCTGCATTTTATTTTATCTAGCTGAACTCAAATGAGGTCTTTAGCTATCGTTCGTTTCTTTTATAAAAGTTTAATTAAATAATGCAGAATATATATATATATATATAAGTACAAGATAGATTATAGATAGTCTGTATAATGTTCATTTTATTTACTGACCTCATATCAAAATAAGATACAGTAAATATTGAGAAAACTTTTATAAAAGTATTTAACACAGACATCATAAGAAATAAATAACAGAGTACTATTCTTTATACTTTTACAAATTCAACTAGATATAATAAGTATGAAAGTAATAGTACTCACAGAAAGAATAACCTTTTTACTATAAATAGTAATAATATACCTACTATTATAATAATAATAGTATATTTTCTAATATGTACATTAGAAGAACATTTTAACATTTTTTTTCCTTGAATATTAAAATAAGTCAATATATTAACCATGTACAGGAAACCCTACCTATTATTAATCTAAATAATTTATAGAGGCTAAATGTAAGTATATATTAAATTATAGGAATCTGAGGTATTCAAACTCAGATAGGCTTACTAAGCCGAGCTTACACAACATATTTTTTTTAAAAACACAGGTAAAAACCAATTGATTCAAAACTGTACTGTAAACAAAATATTTATATTTCAAGAAGACTGCATAAACAGTTTTATATCCCCAAGTTCAGGATAAAACCCTGTCAAAATTAAAGTATACACGGGGTTCATTAAAAAGTAAAGAGTTTTATCTCTTTTACGATTCTCAGCTATAAACATAATATACAAAATGAGGCTTTTACAGCCTGTGCAAATAGTGATATATTTATATATATTTTTCACAGTAATCAAACAACAAACCCAAGACCACAGTCTCGGCCTCAGTAGAAGATCCCATACTAAGTGAAGGGATGAGCCTCTTAATAACAACGAATGGGTTCATTAAACCGAACCAAGATAACCGCAAGGGTTACAAATCAAGAAGGCCAAACCCATGACTGTCCTTAAAGGACCAACAAGGAGGGAGACGTTGTGGTTAAAACCAGGCTTACCATGAGCAGCCAGCCGTCGAAGTCTCACACCTTCCACGTTGAGGAGAGCAGGTTCATCCTATCAAGAAGGAAGAGTAGAATATTAAGAACTGTGTAAACTACTGACTACGTAAATTATTCTGGAAGGAAGAAAGAAAAAGGTCTGTAAATTTACCTTAAAAATTAACGGAGATATGACCACTGAAGAGCAGCAAAATAACCACCAACATGAGGAAAAGATAACCCTTCATCTACAGCAAAAGATAAGGAGTTCGCTGACATGAAAATCAACCAGTCACGAAGGAAAACGATAACATCAAGTGCAACAGCCATTTAGGCTCGGCCTCCTCTTCTTTTATTTTCTGTTTAAGACAGTACACGGCGACACAAACCCTTTTTGCACAGCAACTCTAAGTCAAAAGGCAACGTTTCGCAATACCAAGCTAAAGCGAAGACTCTTCAAAGTAAAGAGCTCAGAACTGATTGTGCAGGGTGGAGAAACCCTAAGAATCAACACAGACCTTCGCCCAAACAATAAACTTTTGGTTACAGCAAATTTTTCCTCACAATGCAGTGGACTAACTCACAGGGAGTATAACCAGCAACACGACTGCTAACAGACAGTGCAAGCAACGGAGCAGACAGGGAAGCTTTTGCAGAGCGGCCGAAGGCAGTGAAAGAATGTCGAACTAGGGTTCAAGTCAAACCCTTTTAACCCGCAAATGCTTGGCTGGAAGGAGCCCACATAATCCTTTTAATAATTGGCATGCAGTGGGTAGGAACATTATAGTTCCACGAACAAAATTTCCAATGATTTTGTAACCCAAATCATATCGTGAAAGTTCTACAAGGTTCGTCACACCGTTGGTCAACCACCTGCATTATAAAAATCAACCACAAAAACCTTAGTATGGTGTTTGAAAATTATATTAACGTGGAACCTTATCCATTGTTAACCTAGCACATATACGTATGGAGGTTTGTATTGTTTGTTAATAAGATACAAGAGCAAAGGGAAATAATAGTTTACCTTGGCGCGGCTCTTATATAAACCTATTCTCTATATTATATATTGCCCTAGTTCATAAATGAAGGTAAAGGGAATAATAGTATAAAGACTATAGAAATTATAATAATCAAGTTAAGCGATCAATTGATTATGATTATGGTTTTACTCTTGACCTTTATGATCGTCCCTTGCATTTAAAATAACAACCCAATCATTAGTTATAGAATCATTTTGTGACAAATAATCTTTTGTCAAGATCAAGCTCAAAGGTTATGAAAGGTATTATAGAGTCATTATATGATTTTTAGCTTTTGTAAGTTAACTCCATTTGCTTGAGGGTATAGTTACGAAAATCATAAAGATTGCATTTGAATATAGTAAGTCTTAAAATATTTAATAAGCTTAACATCTAATTATTGACCTTGGAAAAGATATAGTTTCCAAGCAACTCAGATCTTTAATCACTAATGAAAGTCTTTAAAAGTGGCTGGCATTAAAGTAGTAAACCCTTTAAACTTTGAAATTAATTGAAGTAGAAGTATGGTACATGAACCCCTTATCAGTTTACAAATGCAGCAGCCAATTCAATCTTGGCGTGAACCAGTGTTTTTGAACATTTTAAAATAGATCTTGACTTTATAATTCTGCTTGCTGACTGTACTAGTAAAGAAATACTTAACGCAGTTTATAATTGCAACTAGTATAAACATCAAAGGGTTTAGTACTCCGTAGGAGTTATTAAATCTTGCCTTTATGAAGGAAAATAACTGTCGTCTTTACTAGTAGAATTCAACTCTCTATCTATAACATCTTAAAAAGAAGCACAATTTAATGCTTTACCTCCATAAGCTTGGAAAACTGACTAGTATGTATATTCTTCTACTGAATTAAAATTTGTGCAACGAATCTTTACGGAATACTTTAGAATTTCGATTAGCAGCACCCGAATCTCTTACCTGTATATCTGTAAGAGAAGGAAAAACTTCTGCGTTAGCTCGAAAGCTAAGTAAGCCCAGTTTTTCATGACAGTCCCACCTTGTGGTCGAAAGAAGAAAACAAGTCAGTAACTGAAAAGAAGTTGTTCTATAAAGATAAGCATAATCAAAAGATAATTCAGATATGAATTCAGTATCATAAGCATAATCAAAAGATAATTCAGATATGAATTCAGTATCATATAACTAATCAAACAATTAGTGACTGCATTTATTGAAATTATATGCAACTTAAAATTTTTAAATTTTTCGGAAAATTTGGGGTTTTGACATGTGGTATCAGAGCATGGTTCAAATACTAGGCCTTGATGTAAGCCCAACTAGTTTCCGTAGAACAGTAAAATAATATACTAACCTATATTCTGTTTTATGTAAAGAACAGAAAATTTCTTTTTCTGAAATTTAAACAGGCAGGTATGGAGAAGCTAGGAGAATATGCTCAGGAGGAGTCTCCAAACACAGAGACAAGCCAATTGTCCAGAGAACCTATGTTAGAAGAGGTGACTGCTCACTCTTCAGAGCTGATGCAGACTATAAAGGATTTGAAGACTGAAATGGAATCAGTCAAGAAGGACAATGAGAGGATTTTGAAGACTCAGGAAGAGTTGAACCAAATTTTGATGGAAAAGTTCCAAACTGAAGGAAGGAGCAAAAGATCAGAATCTGAGGAGGCTAGTCATCAAAGAAAGTGTAAAAAGGTGAAGCTGGTGAAAACTGACAGCAGTTCATCATCTGAAGGGTTCGATGAACAACAAAGCTACCACACTAATAGTGACAGTAGTGAGGCTGAGTTGTATGACAAAAAGAACAAGTATATACCATGTGAGGAGATTTCAGGGGAGTTTAAAAAGATAAAGCCCCCAACTTTTATTGGAGAGACCGAAAAAGGGGAAGAAGCAGAGTCCTGGTTATCCGGGATGAGGAAGTATTTTCATATATACAACTATTCAAATCAACTGAAGGCAAGAATGGCAATCTATAATATTTTTGGAAAAGCAAACATATGGTGGCAAGATCTGAAGAGAGTTAAGGGTATCAAGGAAAAAGAAGTTAACTGGAGTACCTTTAAAAGGTACTTCAAGAAGAAATTTATGTCCGAACAATATTATGAAGACAAAGCTAAAGAATTTTACAAATTGAAGTTAGGTTCAATGACTATGAAGGATTTGAACAGTAAATTCTTAAGCTTGCTGAGGTATGTACCTTACTTAGTAGACGAGAAACCTAAAGTGCAGCGGGTTCTCAGCTGTCTACCATATCACATCAAGGACAGAATTGAGTATGATAACCCGAAGACTCTGGAGGAAGCCATGCGAAAGGCTAATTTCTGTTTTGATCAGAACAAGAAGAAAGAAGGCTTAGCTAATTGGAAGGCTAAGAAAAACAACAATTAGCCTGAGTTTAAGAAGAAAGAATTTGTACCCCAGAAGAATTTCAAGAATAATAAGAACAGAAATTATTCTAACAATAAAAATTCCCAGGGAAATAGAAATGGTACTTCCAATAATTCGAATAACTTCAAAGGCAAGGAAGCTACAAATAACCATGGGAATTTCACTAAGAGTTTTGAACGAAAGGAGCCTATTAAGTGCTGGGAATGTAATGGCCCGCACTATGCTTCGGTTTGCCCAAACCGGAAAAAGTCAGTCAACAATGTTCACACTGTGCAAGAGGAGATGACCGTTGGAGAATTCGCAAGGACTATGCCCAGAATAAATGCAGCATTGGAGAACCGCCAAGCTGACTATCAGACTTAGTGGAAGGTGGAACCAGAAGGAGAAATTCTGGTGGAACCGGACTGTATCCTCGGGAGGAGGGAAATTACTCTGCGGAACCGCACCATTGGACAGGTGAAGGTGCAATGGAAGCACCTTAGTCCCGAAGAGGCTACTTGGAAACTGGAAAGTAAGATGCAGGAGGCATACCCAAATATGTTCCAGGAGGTTGCAGAGGATGAAGAATAAGTAACATCGAGGACGATGTTACATTTTAAGGGGGTGTGTATGTCACATACCCCAATTTTGTAAAATAATGTTAATTATTTTAATTACATTTCCTAAGACATTTTGTTAAATTTAATGTAAAGTAGGAACTGATGACTCAGTAGAGTCAAAAGAAGTGGAATGTAATTCTGAATATTTTATTATTAATAAATAAAAAGTGGAGACAACAGCATTGGGAGAGCTGTTAATAAGGGGTTACTGGTCAAACTGGTGGATGGAACTAGGTGGAGGGTAAAAGACAAGTGGCGGCATCCTCAAACACTTCCTATGTTGCAGGTGGCAACTTCCCTACATTTGGGGTCATGATCCCCCAAGAAAGTGGGATCAGAGCAGGTGGCTCATTAAATGACAACTAACCCAAAAAGACCTAGGCAATCTTTTAAAAGTACCCAATAAATAGAGCTGAGGGCTCAGATATTTTTCCAGAGAAGAATCATTCAGGGGAATGCTATTCAGGAAATTCATTGGGGAAAAAGGGAAAAACAGTAAGGAAGTTGTTCTGAGAGGAATGCTGCAGTAACTTGGTCTATTACAGCTTGTTAGCTGGGAGAACTTACTGATAAGTTCAGGATTGATACTGAGTTTGAAGACTGGTATTTGACTATTGCTGCACCTAGTTCCAGCCATGGAGACCAGAGCAAGCTCGGGGGTCCTAAGGAGTCGTTGTTTGAGCGCTCTCCAGGAATTGGTAGGGAGGAACGGCCTCCCATTGCTGTTGTTGTCCAAGCTCCATAACAAGTTCTGCTACTTAATAATTTTTGTTTTAATATATGTGAATGAATGAATGTTATGTGCAGTTTATGATGTAGAAACTTAGAGGGTTTAGCCATGGAAGTGTTCTCAGTTTGTTTATGAATTAGAATCATTTTGATGATAAATAAATCCCCGCCTATGTTTTTCCTCGCCTGGACTTACCAGACCGTACTCCAGCACAGGGGTGAAATTATTAATTAAGATTGTAGGATGTAATCAGAGGATAAATTGTTAGTTGTTTAAAAGAATGCATACTTTTATTTACTATCAGAGTAATAGCATTATGTCTAAGAGGTAGAGTTAGGGTTAGATTTAAGTCATCATGTTAGATTTTAGGACAAGGAAAGAAGCTGTATTTTCTTTATTAACAGAACCAGATTTAGATGGACCAAGAGGTTCTCTGTATAATTTCTAGTTCAAAAAAGTTACTTTATTATTTGAAACTGAGTAAAGAAATTACTAGCTAAGTCTGAAGTAACAGAATGAATAGAAATGTTTTGCTTCTACAGTTATTACTGCCCAAATGTTGTATTACAGAATGTATATAAAATAATTTGTAGGTATTAATAATAAAAACTATGATTTAATTCTGAAAGAAAACTAGTTGTTTATAATTTGCTACAGCTGTAAATTTATCTAGTTTCCTGCATTTTATTTTATCTAGCTG